>APFE030772747.1:11968-249105 GCA_000404065.3 Pinus taeda | reverse complement strand
AATCTAATAAAAATATTATCAGCCATGAATAAGATGACCCACATGAAGTTTTTCCCTGGTTGCCAATTTTAACAAAAGCCAATACATGAGCTCTACCCCATCATCATGGCCATCACTTCGGTTCCTATAGGCCCTAGATGAGCCTCCTTTATCATTTAGGAACCCATGATTGTCCCAACCCCTGGTGAGCAATGAACCGCCCTACCTTAAAGGGGGTATCCACTGCTATATCTCACACATCATGCTCTTATCCCTTGAGCCGTGAGCAGTTAAGTTGAACTATCTAGCCTAAAATCCATTCTTCTTCCAGTCAATTCATTGGCTTTGATCATAAAGAGAGTCCTCTCTGGTTTGGTAAGGCTAGCTACCAAATCAAAAGATTGGTTTGAGCTTACCTCCTTCGGTCTCCTTTCTCAACCTTGGGACACTGTGGAGGATAACAGAGCCCAAGTCAAAAGAAGCAGCAGAAAGTTGCAAATAAGGTATGATGAGGTTTCTCCTTGTTTGATGTTGTTTGCTAGAGGATAGAGTCCAGTTTGGACAGAAATTGAAGGTCATCATAAGGTTGTAAGGAGGGCAGCAAATGGATGATCTTAGTAGCCCTATATCAGTTGGCAAGAAAGACTTTGGCAATTATAAGAAGGGTGAAGATTTGTTGATGCTCAGTGACTGATCTTCGAAGTGTTAACACTTCGTAATTCCTCCGGGTTGAGGAGAGGAATCCAAAGGTAACCACAAACCACTCAGAAGCTGGAATCTATCCCTTCTAGCTTCAAAGAGGGCTCTCTCTGTCTAAATTTTCAGTCACTTAGATCTTAGGCTAGGTATGATGTTCACAGGGAAATAGGTTTTAACAATTTGCTAGTAGGGTAGAGGGTAAATCCATTGGGCAATACGGTCATATAAAGTTGATTCTTTTTTCCAGTGAGAGGATGAAGGAATGAGGGATCTTTTGATAGCAGCAAGCTAGGTAGTCCTGCTAGTGTTTTCAATTTAATTCGTTGTAGAAGGGTGAGTAGAAGAATGGTGGAAATGACATATAGAGCTCAAACTGTGGGATGAATTCTAAATGCCATTTAAGAAGAAAAAATAAATTGTTTAGCAAACTATATCAGAGCACTTTTAAAGCGAATTCTGAGATAAATATTCGTTTAGCCAAAGATGAAGATATACATTCAAAGCATGGAAATGACAAGAGACAAACTTACAACATAAGAAACACATCACCATCAGGAGCTGACACAAGAATCCCTGTAAAGGGATTCCTCTGTCTTTTTCATTCACTGGAAAATATCCTAAAAATACAATGCACACAGTGTTTCTTCTTCTAAACCCTGACCAACCTTTTCCTTCATCCAAATTACAACATAAATAGATCAAATTCAATCAGTTCCCACCTCTAGGAACCAAATTCCCGAGGATTTATGTTTCTACCTAATGCAGCGAATATAGAACTATTTTTCTGAAAACTGGGAACTGTTTGACCAAGGCTTTTTCAAGCAAATTTACATTAAATACAAAGTCTAAATTGAGCTTCAAAGTCTTTAGACACCTCAAAACATTAACCATCAACATAAAAATAAATTAAATGAAGTTTTGACATAGATTCGACGATCAAAAGGCTGACTGTGTGGAAGCACAGCGCCTAGTCCAGAAGAAACGTAGCAGAGAAGCGCAGCGAATTGATGGTTCATATAGCTCTAGTCAGTGCCTGAGTTGCTCAATGACTGATGCACGTGTGTAATGGACTGGACATCATCAACTTCCCCTTTAGAAACCTCCTTTCATTATTCAAAGCTTCTAACTCTCAACACCCCACCTACAGCAAAAGCATAGCGCCTGTATGAAAGCGCAATGAAACCAATTCTTCATGACTTTGATCAGTATTGAGGTCTCTTAACAAAATACACAACTTGTTGATGATGCTAACAATCCTAATAACCTCATCCCCACTCACCAAAAAAATGACAAAATACCTCATTTCCATCAAAACCCTAACGCTTTTCCAGAGTGCAAAATTGATGTGTACGCTGCTCCTTTTTGAAAAAGTTTCATAATTTCTAGAGTCTGACTGATTTGTGCTCCCAAAAAACTTCAAACAGCACATGACCTCCTTATCCAACCCCATTCAACCAGCATACTTAGGCAAAAAACAAAAAACCAAAATTGCTTTGATTTACCTGTTCCAATACTCAGACTTTGACTCTTTCAGCCAACAAATCAAGCTTACCTTTGTCTTTCTCTTGTATTTCATGCAATTGTTGCTTGGCAGCCCTTAACTCCTTCCTCAAGGTGAGGTTCTGGCTGCAAATGTTTTTGAGCTACCTATGCAAAGGAAGAGTCCTTTTCAGCATATACTTGGCATTTGACATCGCTAGCTCACACATGTTCAAATGATCATAAATATTTTGCCTGGCCATTTCATCCTGCTTCTTAAGCTCAGCGATTTTACTGTGGGCTTTCTTCAACTGTATCTTCAACCTGTTAAAAGTATGCTGCCCCTCATCTACCTCAACTTTCCTCTCTTCTTGTACTGACTTTTCCTCTTGAATCTGCAACTTTCTTGCTAAAGACCTAGTGACTCTAGCTGATGGAGCTTCTAACTCTTGAATGCCTTATGTCACTATCTTCTCCTTACCCTTAGACTTGGTGACAGATGGAGCTGCTTTTGTTACTGGTTCAGTTTCAATAGTCTTAGGTGCCCTTTCTAAAACATTCTTCTTCAATTCCCTATTGGCATGATGTAACTGGGCAATGACCAAGTGTGTCTTCTTCCGTTGTTCTTGTAGTTCTATAATCTCCCTGTCTTTATCATCTGGAACAATATCCTCTGGTATGGTCTCTAAAGCTTCAAATTACTACTCAAGTGTTTACTCCAAGGGCAGTTTCTTTGTAGTGGCTCTAGTGAGTGACTTCTTAGGAATCTCCACTACTTCAGGAGAAAATTGCAACTTTACCCTTCTTCTCCAATGGATGAACTAAAACGGATGGCCTTTTCACTGAACTTTCAACTAGTGATTGTATATCCCTTTCCAAAGATGATGGTGTGTCCTTCTTACTGCAAGCGTTAGTCGGTAAGTCAGTTGTCAATTTTGATGAGTCTAAAAATTCTTGTCATGTTTGATTCCTCTTATTTAGTTCTTCTACCACCAACAACTTGGTCAAAGAGAAATGGAAAAGACTGGATTCCACTTGGCTTTGCTTACCTTGCACCTTGTTTGATATCTTACCAAGAGTTCTGAACAAATAGAAGGGTAGATTCAAAGGGCTCTTTCCTATGAAGTGCATCAAAAGCCTAAAATGATACTGATAGATCCTCCCAAATCTGCCTTCACAAGTAAAGTATCTTTGGATTACCTTTAGTAATTTGTTGTAGGGTTCAAGCAAGTAACCCCTTGTTTTTATACTTCGGTTTCAAGCAATCTTTGTAGTTGGCTATGTCAAGAGGCATGCCCTTGAACCACTGCTCTCCTTGAAGAGGAATCTCTGTTGCAGCTGAGATGGTGACATCTAACACCAGGAAAGTGAGCTCTCTAATCTGAACATCCAACGCAGTGAAATTCAAAGCAAACTCCTTGGTGAGCTATACACTATATCCCTGGATATTTTCAAATGCAACTCTGATTGTTGGGTCTGAGTTGATCAAGGTGAGGTCTTGAGGTTCAAACCTAACAATGTCTCCTACCTTGCGTTTCTTTCTATCTAGAGTTGTCATGATTTTCACAGTAGAGATGAACTCTAGGGATTTTTAGTGCAATTACAGTGTATGCCTGTTGAGCGCAGCAAATAGGGTAAAAACTATGAAAATAGGGCTTTAGATAAGAGTTTTATGGCAATTCAGAATGAAAACCCTACATGGCAGACTCAGACAACAAAACTGATCTCTCAAACCCAAAACAGCAGCTTGAAATTTTCTTTGCTCACAGCGGGAAAATTAAAATCACAGGCGCAGCGAGAAGCGCAGTGCATGAAAGAAATAGCATTTCTTGATCTTTGAGGGAAACAACAGCAAGATACAAGGCTTAAGACCACTTGAAAGGAATGTCAAGCTTCAATATAAAGGTGGCAAACAAAGCTTTGAGCGTTTGAAGGGGGTGACAACATAAAAAAGCAACACTGAGGTAAAACATAGTGTATTCTACAGGAAATGCAACAAGCTTAAAAATTTGAAGTTTGCAAGGTTGTTTGAGTGTTTCTTCAACAGATAAGAGCAAATTTGACAACATGCAAGACAAATGATTCAAGGAAATAAGGAAATGGCGCCTGGAATAAGAGATTAACCACTGGCTTGAAAAATGTAGCAATTGTCTGTGAGCGCAACACCAATCTATGAATGCAGTGCCTCCCCTGCAAACTTTGCGCAGCAAACCCCAAGTAATGCCTAGCAATTTCTTGATGGAAAGATGAATGGCTTTGTAGTATTTTTGGAATTTAAACAAGCCTTTGAACTCCCAAGGTGGCTAAATCTGCATTTCAAGGGCGATGATTGCAATTTTGAACTTCAATCATGAAACACAGCAACTGTCAGAAGCACAACACATCTCCTAATTGTTGTACTAGGGCGATGTCATGGCACAATGTGACTTGACACTCCAACTGACCATATTGACCCTACAAATTTGTGCCAATGATAATAAGACAAGACACTATGACCTCATTCGTGACTTTTTGTGAGACATGACCTTAGACTCACTAAACTCAACTTTTTAGGGAATTAATAACTATTTACATGATCTTTCATACACTCTGACATAATTACATCAATAATGAAACCTTTATTCTACAATAAGACCAATAGCTTAATCTCTACAAGATCATAGCCTAACCTTTACACATTTGCCAAAATAAATTGAGAAGACCAAAACTTATTTTTTGATTACTATAATATAAGACACTAATACGAAGGACGAAAGAAGGAGGTTAAAGGGAATTGTTTGAATAGCCCAAGTTCATTGTTGGAGAAGGACTTTTGACAGTGATAGGTGGCAGCCCTCCATGCCCTAAGTGTGTCTTCATCGGGCAACACAAGAAGGCACTAGTGAGAAGAAGCTCCTAAGAGTTGTCCTTGAAGGAGGAAGGAGCAACTAGTGGGAAAGAAGTCCCAAATGAGCTGAGGAGCAACAGTGGGCAGTCTAGAGTTGTTAACAAACGAAGTTGTGAAAAACTCTCTAGAAGACCCTATGTGTTGATGCATTGATGGACAAATGGTCAATTAAAGGGAAAATTGGAGCCATGTTCAATGACTTAAAGGAGTTGGTTCATTCATAGAGGCAGGTTGGTGGTGCTACAAATCAGGATCCAAAGGATTGGGCAGATGTGTTCAGGATACGACCAAGAGGAGCTAAGAGAGCATGCTACATCAGCCAAACAGTCAAACAGTCAGTATATCTTGTGCGGGGAGTTTGGTTGTCATAGATGTTGACACCAAGTCCCAGTTGTAGTCTTGTATCATTGGATGTATGAGGGACATTATCCCTAGTACGGGAGCCCTAGACAATTGTATTACATTTTGTTAATATAACAAAGTTGGGCAATTGAAAATTCTAAAAAGTTGTATATTTTGTGCACATGTTGATTTATTGTTGTTTATATTTCGTTGTGCAAAGTAGTTTGTCATGGTATTTGGATTGATACTATCAAAGATTCTAAGATTCCAACCTAGACTCCAGTGTCGTGGAAAAACAACATGGTATCAGAGCTACCATGAAAGGTCAGTGAATCAAAGTGTGCACAACAAAGCAACTCAGAGGGCGCTGAGATTGTCTAGATCATGGAGCAGAGGATTCAACTAAAGAGATGAAGATGTGATCTTGACTGGCTTGGAAATGAGATTTGCTAGGATTGGTGGTGAGCTTAGTGAACAATAGTTTGTTGTAGGGAAAGTTGTTGATCATGGACTTCCTTTGATTTGTCATGGATCATTGGGATAAATCAAGGATTGCTTTCGCATGGACGAGATCGCTTCATGTGATCAACAAGATGCTGACAGGCTAGTTTGTTCATTAGATCATGATGTTGCATATCCTAGATTGAAGGGATGTGCTTGAGTTGTGTTTGATCCAAGAGGATGAGTGCTTGCATGACTAGGTTGTGTTGATGATGGCACGTGTTTGACTGCAGCACGAACTAAGCTTGTAGGACACGAGATCAGTAGCAAGTTGAGACAGTGGAGATCATGTAGATTCAGAGGGAGTCTAGCTTTAGAGGGAGCAAACCTATGGAAGTACTGAGGTTTTTAGGTTCAGATGGATGAGGCAAAGGCACTACCGAAATAGTGTGGTTCATTCTACATAGTATGCAGCAGTGATGGACGCTAGATGGGCTAGTGTTATCGGTGATGTTGATGGAGACTTCCTAGTGTTGGAAGTACCTCCCTCGGTAAGAGGGAGTGTTGAGATTTGTAGCTTGGGAGGTAATCCAAACCCTAGGCTAGAGGGTTGTGGATTATTTGGCTTCATAAGATCACTTGTCGGCTAAGAACCCAAGCTTGGGGTTTTGTACCCAAAGGAGTGGGGCCAAAACCATAAGGAGATTTGGAAACTTGGAACTTGGAGAATGTAAGGCACCCTTAAAGGAGCAAAGAGCCGCTTGTAACACCAAGAGATGCCTTGTAGAAATGGAGAAATTAATTTTTATATGTTGTGTGGGCTAATTGTTCTAGAGATTTCAAGTCGGCCTTGACTTGAGGAGACCCTTTAATGGGCTAGACATTGGCCTAATGTAGATGAGGAGAGACCTCATTCTCACAATCCTAAGAGCACAACATCTCATGTACATACCTCTGAAAAGGTTGCAAATCCATAGACCCTAGCAAAGGAGAAACGAAGCAATGGTTTGTGTCTTCTTTAATATGTTTCGAGGGCCGATTATGGAAGGGAGCATGCTGAGGATGTGAGGGAGAAATCTGGGGAGATTCGTGGCACACCAAAGAGGGCTAATCTATGTTTGCATACCAAAGTATCCCAGTCATTGTGGAGCAGATCCGAACTCCTGTAGCAAAGCTTTTGGGCAAGCTGAAAGTGCAATCAGTGGTAAGGATGGTGCTCCAAAAGTTAGCGAAGGGAAGGAGTTTGTAGAAAGATCATAACCGCAGTTAATTGAGGGAGATCTAGACCAAGTTGAGGGACTGTAATAGGAATTATAGTCAGCCCTAGTAGAGGGCCAAGTACCTCTGTTACAATTGGCAACTAGGGCCAACTTCCACCTTAGGATAGCTCATATGATGTAGATGATTATTGCATTGGATTCCTCTTTTAGAGAGGTATAGTTTTGATATAAAGATCATCTCATTCTGACAAGCATAAATGGAATTTTGAATTTATTCTTTCTCATGGACAAATTGTCAAGGTCGGTCTCAGTGAAATGTAGGCTCAAGAATCCAAATGGATGTGTCTCCTCACCCTAAACGAAGTGTATAAATAGAAGTGACCCTTCTCTCATTTGGACATCACTCATCTCATCACATCTTCTTCTCTCTCCTCTCTTGATTGGTTTGTACAACTTGGAGGCTCTCTACTTCATGTGGAGGAAGGCAGATTTCTGGACTGGTTTTGGAGGCCGAAAATTTCATGGATTAGGGCATGTGTTGACCAGCGCTGACTTGGAGTATTTGACCAACGTTGACTTCTGTTTTGTGGGCAAAATTTTTATTTCTGCAGGCTGCATTCTTTGGCGTAGATTTCGAGGTGATTTGGGACTGTTTGACCAGGTTGACTGCTGCATTGACTTTCTGGTTTGACCATAGAATTACAACAAACTTTGGGTTGATCGAGCAGGTTTTGGGTTGACTTTAACTCCCTTGGCAAGTCGCATTCTTCTATTGTTAACCGAGTTGCTTGGAGGATGTTTTGGGGTAGCTTTGACCACCAATGACTTTCTAGTTAGTGCTACATTGACCACTGATTTGGCAAAACTATCTTGGGCAAGTATTTTTTATATTTGTACTCTCTCTTTGTTGAACTATTGAAGAATAATAAGAAGAATTGATCAAGTACAGTGATGTGTGGTTAAACGGTATGGTCTTCTTGGGCAAAGCTCAAGAGACCGCAGTTCAAATCTCATTAAGTACATGACCTGTTGTGGTGGTGGCTCAAGGAGCAAATTCCCCAACCCCGCCTTGGCATCACATGAGTCTCGCTCTTGCTAAAATCATAGGATCTTAGTATATCTGACTTGCAGGTAGTTGGATGTACTCCTGGTGTTATAGAGGTAGCTACGAGGATTGATCCTAGGTCTCCCATAGATTAGGACTGGCAGTTACCAATTCACCATGTGTTAAAAAAAAAAAAAATCGATCAAAGGGTTTCCCCACATTAGGGTTTGTCCCTAGAATCTGCCACACCTTGTGTCCTCTTGTCTTGGATTGTGTTTTGCATATGTTTTTAAGTTCTATCTGCATTTACTATAAATGTGTATAAGTTAATGTGATTGCTTTTGAAGATAATTGGAAATTGTCTTGGGTTGATAAGGAACATTGAAGTAAATTGTGCTAAAGCATAGAACATACCATTGTTATATAAAATTAACATGGTATCATAGCTCACGTGAAGACAAAGCCCAAGCATGAGTGAAGCAAAGCAATCACTAAGGGAAGTTGTTGGACAAGGACTTGGAACTAGTCCTAATAACGATTACATCTTTCTTCAAATCCAAGGACAAGCTTAAGGACAAATCTGACTATCATGCATGGAAAATGACTTTGGATTTGACTTTAGGAGAGAATGATGCCATGGCTATGTCAAAGGAAGAATAACAGGGCCTCCTTCAAATGCATTCACTGCTGCACAAACCAAGTACAAGAAAGGTGAGGTTAAAGCTAAGAAGATTATTGTTGATTTTATTCATAAGCCTTTGGTTGCCTATATTCTTGATTTGGAAACATCTAAGGGGATGTATGAAAAGATGGTTGGGATGTTCAAAGTTAATAATGCAAATCAAATTCTCTTTCTCAAGAACAAGTCGAAAGATATCAAGATGGATAGAGGAGAATCCATCCAATCCTACTTCATGACGATTACCGAGATCAAGAATGTGTGAAAATTTCTAAATCTTTACAAACAGAAATCCTACTGCAGTCATTGGTTTAGCATCTCCTACTTGTTATTTCATTCAACAAGTTATTTAATTTATAAACAATGATGAAAAACACTACTGTAGACTACACTGATATACAGATCATAAACTGAAATGATAAATGAGGCAAACACACAAGGGACACCGTTATTTTTGGACAACACGTCCCCGGAAAAACCCAATGCAGGAAAACCGGTGCAACAGATATAGGGTTTGTATTATTAAGCAAGCAGAATCTGAGTACAATAGGTTGCCTCTCACACTGGCTAACCTTTCAAATAAATCACGGCAGCAAAAAATATATACGAGGGTTTACCTCATTCTTCAAGTCACAATTGATCCAATGAGCGATCTAGTTCCTCCTGGCAAACACTGAAAAGTCCCTATGCAATCACTGCATGGGCCAGCGTCTTGCCTTTAGAAGACTGTGTTACCCCTACTGTTGGATCAATTTGCTAGCTGAAGGCTACAATTCAGCCCTCCCGGCTCAGAATCTCGCTTCTCCAGCAAAATCTCGGACTACTAATGAATACTCTACACTGCCACTGCAAGAGACCCTCCTAGCCTGCGTCAGCAATGCATGAGCCCCTCCTGGGCTGCGTAGGCCTCTACGTTGCCTCCTTGGTTCTCACGCTACCTCTCTGCCATGTACTCTTTGGCTCGGAACTTCCTCTCCGATCCAAATCTCTGCTTCTGCCCCTCTCACTGCAACTCAGATCACTTGTTCGATTTTCTCAACAAACCACGCCCTAGAAAAATCGAACTCACTGATCAACTTGGTGTATCTCCAACTAGCCCTCAAGCTTCCTCTTATACTTTTCCTGTTGATGAATCAACGGCCGAGATTAAGTCCCTAATCAATGGCTAAGATTAAATTAGACTTGATCTTCGTCACTTAGAAGCTCCTCGCCCATATTTTCATTAACACCCATTAATATTTTTATTTTCCTAAGTTTAGACTTAGGAACCCCATTAAAAATATTAATTATTTTAATAAACTACAATTCAGGTAGAATTTCTCCAAATGATTTCTGGGTCTTGGAGATCTCATGTGTTCTAGCCCCTCCACAAAATTTTGGAGCTAGAGCAGATCCGATGCTACCCAAAATCAACACTCCCTCTTAGCAAGGAATGTGCTCTAGCAATACTTCCCAGCTAAAGTATCACACCGATCCATGGCATCGATCCTCTGTGTTGTTGATGCTCGGCTTGCTTCCCTTCATCCCTTGCACTGCTACAAACTGTACTGCTGCCCATGACACTGCCACTACCACTGTTGCATTTGTACTACAGCTCCCTCTCAATATGCTGCATCATGCTGCCCATAGCATTCCCACTACTAACTACTGCACTGCAACTCAATTGCTAAGAAGTAAGCAACTAAAAAACCACCCAAAAGCTAACATGTTGGTCAGCCTGGATGCCCCTTGATGCTGAAGCTACCTCTGCTACGAATCTGTGATGACCCTCTGATGCTACTACGTTGTTTTTGTATCTGCTATGTGCCTCCCGCACTACTGCAACACTCCATTGCGCTGCTTCAGATTTTTGCACTCTAGCTTTGCCATTGTTGTTCCATCATCCCTCACACAAACTGACTCTCGTCATTCTGCTACTATCATTAAGGGCTCCCATAGCCATATGTGATCCAAGAGTTTAGTTACCTCAAGGATCTGCCCCTGTCTGTAGTCCTCCCAACTACAGTTCAATATCGCCCCACCTCTTCTCTAGAGGTGCATGAGCACTCATGGCGCAATCCTCATCATCGTCCTCTTTGTCAACTTTCGCTGGAGCAGCCTTTGAGTCAGACTTCTATTCCTTGTCGTTCTTCCGAGGGCACTGTGTGGCGAAATGACCCATTTCTCCACATCTAAAGCATCTGACTTTGGATATATTCTTTTTCTTTCTCTTCTGTTGCCCTTGTTCTCCCACTGATGTGAGAGTTGCATCCTCCTCTTCCTCCTTCTTGACTCTGATCCCTTTGTTGTTGCTTCCCACCTTGGTCAACCGTCTAATCTCTTCCTGTCGAAGAGCTTCCCACATCTCCTCCCAACTGGGAAGAGAAGCCCTGCCCAAAATGCTTTGGACAAAGGTTTCCCAGTCTTCAGTGACTGCATTCAGGGCAATCCTGACCATAAATTCAGGATCTGGTGTAGCCCCTATGGAAGTTAGCTGGTCACAGATCCCTTACAACCTGAGAAGGAAGGGATCAATTTCTTCTCCCTTCTGCATCTGAAATTGTCTCAATTGACTCTCAAACAACATCTTCCGCTGAACGGAAGTTCCCTCGTACAAAGCGGTCAAGGCCTCCCACATTTCTCTTGCTATGTCTTTCTAAGCAATATGTGGTATCACATGATCTTTGAACCCGTCCAAGATCATGCACTTTTCTTTAGCCTGAGCCTCCTCGTACTTCTTGAGAGGATCAACATCAACTAGAACAACAACCATTTTCAAGGCATAATCCTTGATGTGATTTTTATCCAAAACTGCCAAGATCCTGGCCTTTCAAATGACAAAGTTGGATTCTCCATCAAACCTGTCCTGATCCCTCAATCCGTTAACTGCCATCTCTACTCAAATGAATGTCGAACTGATTCTCTTCTCCCTCTTTCGTTGTTGCCCTAGCAAAACTCGGATCTGGCTTTCTTTGGCACTAGAAATACTCTAAGGAACAAGCTTCCTCTGATTTTCGATTTCCTTCACGGAAATCCTTCTGCCAACCACTGGCGAACCACTCCTCTCCAATCCTCCTTTGCTGCTGCTCAAGAACCTGGACCTAGATTTCTTTGGCAAGAAATTTGTTAAGGCAGTGACTCCCTCTGCCTCTATTCTGTCTCCTCAAACACTGTTATGCAACAACAGCAACAGCATCCCACCAGCACCACAGATCCAATCTGCACTGCTCCTACTGCCCGGTAACTGCCTGATCTGAGCCTCTCAGGCTCTGCGCTAGCCCAGAGAGCTGATGCAGTGACTGCATGGGCTCCTCTCGGCTACTGCATCACCTCCTCCTGTCTCAAAAAGCTGACACAAGCACTGCGTGAGCTTCTGTGTCACTCCTCTTGCACTACGTCACCACTTCAGCTGCTCCTCTAGCTCTGAAACAACGTTGTCTCTCATGACAGTTGCCTCTCTGCAGCAGATTTGTTGGATCTTCTCGGTTGATCACTTCAGTGTCCTATGATCTGCAATCGCTCTAATACCATGTGAAAATTTATGAATCTTTATAAACAGAAATCCTACTGCAGTCACTAGTTTAGCATCTCCTACTTGTTATTTCATTCAACAAGTTATTTAATTTATAAACAGTGATGAAAAGCACTACTGCAGACTACACTGACATACAGATCATAAACTGAAATGATAAATGAGACAAACACACAAGGGACACCGTCATTTTTGGACAACATGTCCCTCGAAAAACCCAATGCGGGAAAACCAGTGCAGCAGATAGAGGGTTTGTATTATTAAGCAAGCAGAATCTAAGTACAAAAGGTTTCCTCTCACACCGACTAACCTTTCAAAGAAATCATGGCAACAAGAAATACATACGAGGGTTTACCTCGTTCTTCAAGTCAAAGTTGATCCAATGAGCGATCTAGCTCCTCTCGGCAAACACTACAAAGTCCCTACGCAATCACTGCATGGGCCAGCGTCTTGCTTTTAGAAGACTGTGTCACCCCTTCTGCTGGATCGATTTGCTGGATGAAAACTATTGTTCAACCCTCCTGGCTCAGAATCTCGCTTCTCCAGCAAAATCTCGGACTACTGACAAATACTCTGCACTGCCACTGCAAGAGACCCTTCTGGCCTGCGTCAGCTCTGCGTGAGCCCCTCCTGGGTTGTGTAGGCCTCTGCGCTGCCTCCCTGATGCTCAGGCTGCCTCTCTGCTACGTACTCTTTGGCTTGGAACTTCCTCTCTGATCCAAATCTCTGCTTCTGCCCCTCTCACTGCAACTCAGATCACTTGTTCAATTTTCTCAACAAACCATGCCCTAGAAAAATTGAACTAGGTGATCAACTTCGTGTATCTCCAACTGACCCTCAAGCCTCCTCTTATACTTTTCCTATTGATGAATCAATGGCCAAGATTAAGTCCCCAATCAACAGCTAAGATTAAATTAGACTTGATCTTCGTCACTTAGAAGCTTCTCACCCATATTTTCATTAATACCCATTAATATTTTCATTTTCTTAAGTTTAGACTTAGGAACCCCATTAAAAATATTAATTATTTTAATAAAATACAATCCAGGTGGAATTTCTCCAAACAATTTATGGGTCTTGGAGATCTCGTGTGTTCTAGCCCCTCCACAAAATTTCATAGCTAGATCACATCTGATGCTACCCAAAATCAACAGAATGATCTCCTATCTATTGGTGAAGTCACTGGTGACAAAGCGCTCTCTCTTATTGCACTTGGATGCCTTACAAGAGATCGGGATGTGTTTAACCCTACCATCCTCAACAATGACAGGATTCCAAGATTTGATGAACTATTGGCCAGATGCACTCAAGAAGAAATAAGGATGATGGAAAGAGGCAAACCTTCAAATGGAAACAATCCTATCGACTTCTCCGCTCATTCTAAGAGAAGGAACAATGTTGTTCCAAGGAATCAAGGACAAGGGTTCAAGTCGGGATTCAAAGAAGGAAGAAAAGGAAGATGCTTCAATTGTAACAAGTTTGGCCACTTTGCTAGAGAGTGTCCTCACAAGAAGGATACTCTAAGAGATGATGACAACAATAACAACAACTTCAAGAGCAATGGCAATCAAAGGAACAATTGGTTCAACAATAAAGGAAAAAAGAATGCTCTCGCTGCTCGAAATGGAAATGGTCATCCTCCCAAGAAGTAGAGAAACTCCTGGTATGAATAAGTTGATGTTGTAAAGAAAAAAGAATTTTATCTTATTTATGCCCTCTCCACCGCCTCTCCTTCAGATGCATTGGATCATTGGTTGATTGATAGTGGTGCCTCAAGGCACTTCACTGGGTACAAGGAGGCCCTCTCAAACTTGGTTGAAAAGAAGATAAATATGGAGATTATACTTAGGGATAATGCCCCTTATCTCGTGAAAGGAATTGGGACTGTTACTCTTCACTTAAATCAAGGTCAAACCCTCCACTTACAAGAAGTGTTATATGTACCTTATATGAAAAAGTACGTGGTCTCTATTTCTAAGATGGAAGACAAAGGTTTCAAGGTGATATTTATTGATGGGAAGGTTCGAGTTTGGCAAAGGAACCCAAGAGATGCATTCACTCTTGGATTCAAGGTTGAAGGTCTCTATTAAGTTGGAGGAAGTCTGTTGGGAGCAATGACTTGTGATATTTCTCTTCAATCTGAATTATGGCATCGGAGATTTGCTCACCTTCATTTCAAAGCCTTACCCGATGTAAAGAAGATGGTCACGAGTATACCTGAATTCAACTTGAATCATGAAGGTGTTTGTCAGGGATGTGAAGCTAGAAAACATACAAGGGGACCATTCCCCTCAAGTGAGACTCAAACCACAAATATCGTTCAATTGGTCCACTTTGATCTATCAGGTATGTTGCCCGTGACATCTTTGGGTGGATATTTATACTATGTTATTTTTGTGGATGACTTCTCTTGCAAAACGTGGATCTATTTCTTAAAGAAGAAGGATGAAGTGTTCAAATGGTTTTGCTCCTTCAAAGCCTTGGTCGAGAATCAAACAGGGAAGAAGATCAAAATATTGAGGACCGATAATGGGACAGAATATGAGTCAAATAAATTCAAAGACTATTGTAAAGAAGCTGGCATTAAGAGGAAGACCACTGCCGCATATACTCCTGAACAAAATGGTGTTGCCGAGAGGAAGAATCGTACTATCATAGAAGCCACCCATGCTATGCTTCATGATCAAGGTCTTTCGAAGTTCTTATGGGGAGACGCTACCAACACCACTGTGTATGTCCAAAACCAATGTCCACATCAAGCTTTGGACTTCAAGACACCCGAAGAAGTTTACACCGGTAAGAAACTTGATGTTTCTCACTTTAGAATTTTTGGTTGTCCCATATATTTTCATGTGCTGAAAGAGAAAAGAAATAAACTAGATGCATCTAGGAAGAAAGGAACATTTGTGGGCTAAAGGGAAACTTCAAAGGCATATAGAATTTATATGCTTGGTCAAAGGGAAGTGGAATAAAGTCATGATGCCACTTTCAATGAAGATTCTGCTCTTAGAAAGATCCGAGATCTTCCTATACCTAGAAAGGACAATGATGATGCTGATGCAGAAAAGCAAGATGAACCTTCGTCTGATGAATCGATGCTTGATGTGGAAGGTCCAATGGATCCCATTGATCCACCTCTTAGTGAGCCCACTACTTCAAGAAAAAGACCTTTGTGGCTCAAAGATACTCTTCAAGATGTTGAGAAACATATTGCACTGAGGGGGACATTTCGTAAAAGCAAGAAGCCGAATAGATACCAAGGGTATTTAGCTTCCATGAGTACCATTGTATAATCTAAGCCTTGCACTTTCGAAGAAGCCGTGAAGCAACAAGTTTGGAAGGATGTGATGAACGTCGAGTATGAGTCAATAATGAAGAATGATGTATGGGATGTGATTCCTAGACCCAAGGACAAGTCAGTGGTCACTTCGAAATGGCTCTACAAGATCAAACATGGAGCTAATGGAAGTGCTGAAAAGTTCAAGGCCAGATTTGTAGCTCGAGGCTTCTCTCAAAGGGAAGAAGTAGACTATGATGAAATATTTGCACCAGTTGCCCAATATACCACCGTCCGTTTGATTATAGCCCTTGTTGCCTCGCGAGGATGGAGCCTACACCAGGTGGATGTCAAAACTACCTTCTTGCATAGTTCGCTTAAGGAGGAAGTGGAACAACTTGAGGGGTTCGAGGTTCAAGATCATGGGACACATGTATGCAGGTTGAAGAAATCCCTCTATGGGTTAAAGCAAGCCCCTAGGGCTTGGTATGAGAGGATCAATAACTATCTTATGACGCTGGGATTTACAAGGAGCGATGCTGACCCGAACCTATACTTCAAGGTTGAAAAGGGCAGACCTCTCATTCTGGTCCTTTATGTGGATGATCTATTTCTGACAGGTGATGACCCTCTCATTCATCAATGCAAGAGGGAGTTGGTTTCTGAGTTCGAGATGAAGGACCTAGGACTGATGCATTATTTCCTAGGGTTGGAGGTCTAGTAAAAGCCAGGTGAGCTTTTCCTTTCTCAAGGAAAATACATTGTGAAGCTACTTAAGAGATGTGGGATGGTGGACTGTAAGTGCGTGACTTCTCTTATCAAACTCAACTTTAAGAAGCTATGTGGAAGTGCTGCTAGGCCCGAATTGGTGAACCCTACTGAGTATCATCAACTTGTGGGGGCCCTAATGTTTTTGGTCAACTCTCATCCTAACATATGCTTCACTTGAATACGTTGAGGCAATATATGGTTGAGCCTCATCACATTCAGTGGATTGTTGCTAAGAATCTCTTGAGATATCTCAAAGGCACAATCCACTATGGACTAGGATACACTGCCATAAATTTGAGGCTACATGGATATTTAGATGCTAACTGGTCTGGCAGTGTGGTGGATCATAAGAGCACGTCTGGATGTTGCTTCTCTTTGGGGTCTGCCTCAATATCTTGGATGAGAAAGAAGCAGAAATTGGTTGCACTAAGCACCGCCAAGGCCGAATACATTGCTGCGAGTATGACCTATTGTGAAGCAGTTTGGTTGAGGAAGCTCTTTAGTGAGCTATTTGAGCACGTGCTAGATACCACCGTGATCTTTTGCCACAACCAGAGTGGGATTCTTTTATCAGAGAATCCCATGTTCCACGACCACTCCAAGCACATTGATATCAGGTACCACTTTATCCGGGATATGGTACAATGGGGAGCATTTAGGCTCCAACACGTCAAGATAGATGAGCAGGTTGCAGACATTCTCACGAAGCCTTTGGGGAAGGTCAAATTCTTAACCTTCCGAAAGAGACTTGGAGTCGTGGAACGACCCTCCTATGAGGGTCCCATATGAGTTGGACACAAAGCTTTGGGAGCTCATGGGGGCTTGGGGTACTTCTTCGAGCTATGAGCAATCATAGGGTGAGTGGTTCACCTTCCCCTAGTGGTGCGCTAGATACAAGGTGAGTGATTCACCTTCCCCTATGATACCCCATTGTGGTTGACATGTGTGTAGGGTGAGTGGTTCACCTTCCCCTACTCAGACACATGCATGTAGGGTGAGTGGCTCACCTTCCCCTATGATTGACATATGCATAGGATGAGTGGTTCACCTTCTCCTATGGCATATGAGCAAGATGAGTGGTTTACCTTCTCTTGTTGATGCCCCGGCACACATCATACCCATAGAATCTGGGACTCATGGGAAGTACCTCTTGTCTGGCCAATGAATTGGGAAAATATGGTTCGGGACCATAGCACTACCGATGGACGCATCATGTATTGTCATAATCCCTATGACTAGGATGCATGGTGTTCAACAACTTGATCTGGGATCAAGGACTTACTTGTGTCAATGGAGAGTGGTAAAGTCTTGTGACTCACTCTCGATCGCTTCTTCTTCATTATTACTTCATGGTTCAGCAGAGCAAAGCACAACAAAGCAATACAGGGCAGTGATGACAGGGATGGTACAGGATGACGGGTTGGCGTGATGATGATAGATGGATTGACAGGTGGAATTCTCCCTAGCTGAGAGGGAGTTTTAAAATTGGCAACTAGGGCCAACTTCCACCTTAGGACAACTCATGTGATGGAGATGATTATTGCATTGGATTCCTCTTTTCGAGATGTACAGTTTTGATATAAAGATCATCTCATTTTGACAAGCAGAAATGGAATTTTGAATTTATTCTTTCTTATGGACAAATTGCCAAGGTCAACCTCAGTGAAATGTAGTCTCAACAAGCCTAATGGATGTGTCTCCTCACCCTCAACGAAGTGTATAAATAGAAGTGACCCTTCTCTCATTTGGACATCACTCATCTCATCACATCTTCTTCTCTCTCCTCTCTTGATTGGTTTGTACAACTTGGAGGCTCTCTACTTCACACATGTGGAGGAAGGCAGATTTCTAGACTAGTTTTGGAGGTTGAAAAATTCAAGGATTAGGGCATGCGTTGACCAATGTTGACTTGGAGTATTTGACCAATGTTGACTTTTGTTTTGTGGGCAGAATTTTGATTTCTGCAAGCTATGCATTCTTTGATGAGGATTTCGAGGTAATTGGGGACTGTTTGAACAAGTTGACTACTACATTGACTTTCTGGTTTGACCGCAGAATTACAGCAAACTTTGACTGGGTTGACCGCGCAGGTTTTGGGTTGACTTTGACTCCCTTGGCAAGCCCCATCCTTCTGTTGTTAACCGAGTTGCTTTGAGTACATTTTGGGACAGCTTTGACCACCATTGACTTTCTGGTTAGGGCTACATTGCATGTTGATTTTGACGAACTGTTTTGGGCATGTATTTTTAATATTTGTACTCTCTCTCTCTCTCTCTCCACTAAACTATTCAAGAATAATAAGAAGAATTGATCAAAGGGTTTTCCCAAATTGGGGTTTGTCCCTAGCATCCGCCACATCTTGTGTCCTCTTGTCTTGGATTGTCTTTTGCATATGTTTTAAAGTTCTATCTGCATTTACTGTAAATGTGTATAAGTTAATGTGATTGCTACTGAAGATAATTGGAAATTATCATTGGGCTGATAAGGAACATTGAAGTAAATTGTGCTAAATCATAGAACATACTATTGTTATCTAAAAGTAACAACCTCAGCTAAGTGGATTGGAGCCCAAGTCAAAATAAGTAGAAAAAAGTTGCAGATAAGGTATGGTGAGGTTTCTCCTTGTTTGATGTTGTTTGCCAGAGGATAGAGTCTAGTTTGGACAAAAATTGAAGGTCATCCTAAGGCTGTAAGGAGGGCATTAATTGGATGATCTTAGTATCCCTAGATCAGCTAGCAAGAACGTCTTTGGCTCAATAGACTTATCTTTGAAGGACGGAAAGAGGAGGTTAAAGGGAGTTGTTTGACTAGCCCAAATTCATTGTTGGAGAAGGACTTTGACAGTGATAGGTGGTAGCCCTCCATGCCCTAAGTGTGTCTTCATTAGGCAGCATAGGAAGGCACTAGTGGGAAGAAGTCCATAAGAGTTGTGTCCTTGAAGGACTAAGGAGCAGCTAGTGGGCAAGAAGTCCTAGAGGAGTTGAGGAGCAGTAGTGGGCAGTCTAGATTTGTTCACAAATAAGTTGTGAACAAATCGGAAAAAGACCCTACGTGTTGATGCATTGATGGACGAATGGTCAGCTAGAGGGCAAATTGGAGTCGTGTTTGTGAAAAATCCTAGGATCTAACAATCTCAGCAATCCTACTGCAATCAGCTGGATCTACTTCACCTACATTGTAAATTCTATTACAAACTTATTTCATATGTCTTCATGAAATATTGAAGTAAATTACTCAAGCAGCCTACACCAATTTAAATATGATTCTGAAACATAGAAACCGAGCAAGGAAAATAGAAACACATAGGACAAAGTTATTTTTGGACAATATTCCCTGGAAAAACCCAATGCAGGAAAACCGGTGCAGCAGCTCTGAGGGTTTATTATTATTAAGCAGTAGCAAATTCTGAATTCATCACTGAATACCTCACAAGGTTATTCAGTTAGAGAGAGAAATACTGGCAAAAGCTTTGTGAGTTTACCTCACACAGTCATTCAGAAAAAGTCTTGGTTGTTCTGGCTGTTGGATGAGGTGCCCTGGCAAGCTCTGCGCTGCCTCTACGTTATCCTAGCGTCAACCCTCTCAAGCATAGCGTCACCCAACTGGGGAACGATCAGTAGCCCAGAGTCACTGCTCTCAGCCTCCCGGTCTCACACCCCACCTTCCGGCTACTGAAACTGACCCTCTTCTCTGACTTTCGACTTTCTCTCTCTCCTTTTGCGCTGCTTCTGCGTGGCCCTTCTAGCCCTACGTTAGCCTCTGCGCCAAGGCTTCTAGATCACTCACTGCCTCTCTCTACTGATGTATCTTCGAATGACAATCTTTCTCTCCAAAAGCTATTATCTCTATCCCTTAGCTACAAGAGATCTCCTCAATCGATTTTTCCTCCTGAGAACTTCTCACTTCAAAAAATCAATTTCCTCAATCTCTCTGTGTGTTTTCCAAATGACCCTCAAGCCCCTTCTTATATCTTCCTATCGGACAACCAACGACCTAGATTAAATCCTAATCAAAGGCTCAGATCGTTTTGGATTGATCCATGGCTTTTTCTAGAAGTTTCACCCCTTATTAGATTAATACCCATTAATATTTTAATTTTCCTAAGTTTAGACTTAAGAACCCCATTAAAAATATTAATTATTTTAATAAAATCACTTTTGAGTGGAATTTCCCAAAACGCTTTCTGAGTTCTTTGGAATGCATTTGCCCAAGCCTCCCTACAAAATTTGAGGCCTAGAGCACATCCGATGCTACCCCAAATCAACACTCCCTCTTAGTGAGGTGTGCTCTAGCAATATACTACTGCTACATACTGCTTTGACTTTGAAGCATCGTCTGCATTGCTAATGTCTCACTTGTTGTCCACCAACTACTGCGTTGTTGCTGCTACTGTACTGCTGCCTTTGACACTTCCACTGCCAATGCTACATTTGTACTGCAACGCCCTCTCAAATGCTACATCTGATGTGCTGCTAGCACTGCCACTACTAACACTGCACCCGTACTACAACTCAGATGCTAAGAGAAGCAACTGAAAACACCCAAAACTTAACAAGTATCCAGTGGATACACCTCGGTGTTGAAATCCTGACTGCTGCTAGTTCCACGCTCTCTTCTAAAGCCACTGCACTGTTGAAGCTCTGCAATGTGCCTCTCTCGCATTGTTGCCTCTCTTCTCTGCGCTGCTCACATTCTGGCACTACTAACCACTGCATCTGTCGAATCAACACTCCATGGCACCAACTGAAAACTACTCCATCCCACTACTACTAATCATGGGCTCCCGTAGCAAGGTGATGATCCAAGAGGTGAGCTCCTCAAGGATCCTGCCATCTGTAACTCTATCGAACTACAATTCTACATCAACACACCTCCCTCCTAGAAGTATCTTGGCTATCATGGAAAACTCGTCCTCATGTTCAATCTTTGCGGCTGCAACCTTAGGATCATGCTTCTCATCCTTGTCCTTTTTCTTCAAAGGACACTGGGATGCATAGTGACCCATCTCGCCACATCTGAAGCACTTCACTTTGGGGACGTCCTTCTTACGTCTCGGTTGCCCTTGTTGTCCCTTCGATGCAAAGGTTGCGTTATCCTCCTCCTCTAGTTTAGGCTTCGACCCACTGCTGCTGCTACTCTCGTCAAGTTTGACCTTGAGCAGGTCTCTCCTCAACTCTTCTTGTTTCAAAGCTGCCCACAACTCATCCCAATTTGGCAATGCGGCTCTGCCCAAGATACTCTGAACAAAGACTTGCCATTCATCCGAGACAGAATTTAGAGCCAGTCTCACTAACTCTGAATCCTGAGGCCCCGCAGTCGACAGCTCATCACAGGTGTCCTTCAGTTTCATGAGGAATGGATCCACATGTTCTCCCTTCTGCATCTGAGCAAATCTCAACTTTTGTTCCAAGTACATCTTTCGCTGCTCGAAAGATCCCTGATACAAAGTGGCCAAGGCATCCCACATCTCCTTAGCAGCATCTCTGCTAGCAAAGTGGCACACCAAATGATCCTTGACTCCATCCAAGATCATCCTCTTGGCCTTTGACATCTCAACCTTGTACTTCTTTAGCGAATCTGTATCCGCAGGTTCGGCTACCACATTATCAACATACGTCTTGAGGGCATGCTCATCTAGAAGGAAGGACATTCTAGCCTTCCAGATGGCATAGTTGGAAGCCCCGTCAAACCTGCCCTAATCCCTCAAGCCACTGGTTGCCATATCCTCCGAAAAATGTCGAACAACTCCCTCTTTCTCCCTGCTGTGTAGCTCCTAGGCTGCCTTATTCATTCCCTGATGGAGCTGGTAAGTTGTTGCTCCTTAGCTGCTAAGCAAATGAGAAATATTGATTTCCTCGACAAGAAATCACTAAGGAAGTATTCCCTCACTATGCGATTTGCTTCTTCCTTCTGACAGCTTTTTCTGCCCAACACTCAGCTTGCAAAAACTGCGTCCCTCTAGCTCTGCATGGCTCTACGTAGCTCCCTCTGCCTTGGCAAGTTTACGATCTGGCAGTCTTACCTCTCTGTCGGCTCACTCAAAGAGAGACACCCACGAAAATATAGCCCTCCTAGCTAGAACCGTGCTATCCCTCAAGGGATTCAAACTTCTGCTTGCTGCAGCAAGTTGGCCCTTGCTTCAATGCTAGATCTGCTCTTCCCTGTTTCACATCAACAGCTCTAATACCATGTGAAAATTCCTAGGATCTAACAATCTCAGGAATCCTACTGCGACCAACAGAATCTACTTCACCTAGATTGTAAATTATGTTACAAACTTATTTCAGATTTCTTCCTGAAATAAATCACTGAAGTAGCCTACACCAATTTAAATATGATTCTGAAACATAGAAACTGAGCAAGGGAAATAGAAACACATAGGACACAGTTATTTTTGGACAATAGTCCTCGGAAAAACCCAATGCGGGAAAACCGGTGTAGCAACTCTGAGGGTTTATTATTATTAAGCAGTACCAAATTCTGAATACATCACTGAATACCTCACAAGGTTATTCAGTTACAAAGAGAAATACTGGCAAAAGCTTTGTGAGTTTACCTCACACAATCACTGAGAAAAAGTTTCGGTTGTTCACGTTGCTGGATGAGCTGCCCCTGGCAGGCTTTGCGCCATCTCTGTGCTGCCTCTACGTTGTCCCAGCGTCAACCCTCTCTGGCACAACGTCACCCAACTAGGGAATCGATCAGTAGCCCAGAGTCACTGCTCTCAGCCTCCCAGTCTCACACCCCAGCTTCTGACTACTGAAACTGACCCTCTACTCTTAATTTCGACTTTCTCTCTCTCCCTCAGCGCTTCTTCTGCGTGGCCCTTCTGGCCCTGCATCAGCCTCTACATCAAAGCTTCTAGATCACTCACTGCCTCTATCTGATGATGTATCTCCGGCTGAGAATCTCTCTCTCCGGAAGTTGTTATCCCTGCCCCTCAGCTACAAGAGATCTCCTCAATCGATTTTTCCCCTTGAGAACTTCTCACTTCAGAAAATCGATTTCTTCAATTTCTCTGTGTGTTTTCCAAATGACCCTCAAGCCCCTTCTTATATCTTCATGTTGTACAACCAATGGTCTAGATTTTATCCTAATCAAAGGCTCAGATCGTTTTGGCTTGATCTGTGACCTTTTCTAGAAGTTTCACCCTTGATTAGATTAATACCCATTAATATTTTAATTTTCCTAAGTATAGACTTAGGAACCCCACTAAAAATATTAATTATTTTAATAAAATCACTTCTAGGTGGAATTTCCCAAAACGCTTTCTAGGCTCTTTGGAATGCATGTGCCCAAGCCTCCCTGCAAAATTTGAGGCCTAGAGTACATACGATGCTACCCCAAATCAACAATGTTTAGTGACCTAAAGGAGTCAGTTCATTGATAGAGGCAGGTTGGTGTCACTACAGATCGGGAGCCAAAGGAACAAGCAGGTGTGTTCAGGATACGACCAAAGAGGAACTAAGAGAGCATGCTATATCAGCCAAACGATTAGTGTATCATAGTTGTTCACAACAAGTCTCAATTGTAATCTTGTATTAGTGGATGTCTGAGGGCCATTATCCCTGATACGGAGCCCTATACTGTTGCATTACAGTTTGTTAATATAACAAAGTTGGGCAGTTGGAAATTGTAAAGAAGTTGTATATTTTGTGTATGTGTTGATTTACTATTGTTTATATTCCGCTATGCAAAGTAGTTTGTTGTGGTATTTGGATTGGTAGCATCAAAGATTCTAAGATTCTAACCTAGACTCCAGAGTCATGGAAAAACGACATTGTGAAGGGCCTCGGCAGGCTCCTGGAGGAAGCTAAACTAAATGGGGATTCCATGGATGTTTGGTTACATGAATTTTGGCCATTTCCCATCTATTATTTGTGGATGATATCCTCATTTTATGTAATGGAGAACTTTGTGAGGTGGCAGTGTTGAAGAACAATCTATTATTATTTGGCAAGGCCACTGGTATGACTATAAACTTCCATAAATCCTCCCTCCTTATCTCAAATTTGGAGGATGATGAGACTCAACTAATCACTAAATTAATTCCAATGGAGATTCTCACATGGACGAAGGTCTCAAATACCTGGGTTTCCACATGAAGCCTAACACATATAGAATGCAAGACTAGCACTTGTTTATCTCCAAGGTTGAGAAACACATTAAAAGTTGGTGTCACAAGTGGCTTTCCCGAGCAGGTCGTCTAGCCTTATATATTCTCGAAGCTATAACTATGTATTGGTCCTTTCTAGCATGGATTCTAAAGGGTATCTTGGAGCAAATCAGGCATTTATGTTACAAGTTTTTATAGTCTGGCTCAAATTCTAAGGTGTCCCTTCCTTGGGTGGGGTGGGATAAAATTGCAAGACCGAAGGCTTTGGGTGGCCAGGGTTTAAAGAATATTTTTCTATTATCTCACACTTTAGCTGCTAAATGTGGATGGCGTCTTATTTCTGCTCAAAGTCTATGGACTTTGGTTGTGATTGACAAATACATCTCACCTCTTTCGATGCAGGATTGGTTGTGGAGTTTGGATAAACCTCAACACAACATCTTAGTCATATGGAGATCTATCGTAAATACATTTGAAACCATTCGCAGTGGTCTTACCTGCAAAGTTAGTTCAAGTTCTCAACTTTGTATTGGTCAAGATCAATGGCCCAGTTGTGCTCGAGATCGTCTGCTCCTTCCTCCAATAATTGACTTCCTTCAGGATCATGGTTATTAGAAGTTGGCCCATATTGACAACCCGACTTCCACTTCTACTTGGTGTCAAGGTTGGAAATTTTCTGCTAAGTTTGAAGATTTTTTATCAATATATGAAGGCCTGGAATATCCATATTGGTGCTTTACAGTCAAGTCATGTTCATATATCCAACAAGGAAAATGAACTTGTATGGATGAGGGCTAATTGTGGGCTTTATTCCCCCAAAGCGAGCTACTCCATCTCTGTCGAGCACCTTCTGATTGTCTTTTAGTGCTAGTGGAGTATTGTATGGAAATCCAAGTGTCTGCCAAAGGCCAAGATTCTCATGTAGTGCATCTTAAACAGAAAAGTCCCTACTTGGGATGTTCCCCAAAGTCGCTTCTCCATCGTCCGCAGCTGGTGTACTCTTTTGTAATGTCCCCAACCCCTTAAGAAGCTTATGAAATAATTCGTTAGCCTAAATTGGTTCCCACAGGCTTAAGTGGGGAAATATTTAATAAGGGGACTAAAGTGCCTAAGGAAAACTTTATAAAGTTCAAAAAGAAGAAAGGGCGATATTTCCTAGGCAAGTTAGAAGCCATTTTAAAGTTTAACTTTATAAAGTGAAATAACAAACAGTGACTTTATAAAAATGAATTTAATAAAAAGGGAAGGTCAAAAGGCAACCCTAAACTCATAAAAGAAGGAAAATGAGGAGAATCTCCTCATTCGTGCATTGTGTGTTTTTGGAGAAAGAGCTCTTGAAGAGAGTTTGAAGGAGAAGCTTGGGGTTTTGGAACCTGTTATAGCGGGTGCAACCACCCTCCAAAATGTTGCCTATGCTTCGTTTTGGAGCCTCCCTCCTAAAATCCCAATAGCTTATCTCGCACCAACCCAGGTACTTGTGCTTTCATCGAGTTTTATCTTTTTTTTATAGCTTGTGTTTCCTTACTTGCTATGTTGTCTAACCACAAGCTGACCTCTGTTGATTTCCGATAGCATCGGATGTGCTCTAAGTCTCAAATTTTGCAGGGAGGCTTGGGCACATGTATTCAAAGAACCTAGAAAGTGTTTATGGAAATTCCACCCAGAAACAATTTTATTAAAATAATTAATTATTTTTAAAGGGACCCTAAGTCTAAACTTAGGAAAATAAAATAATTAATGGGTATTAATCTAACTGTGGGTGTTACTTCTAGAAGAAGACGGGGATCAAGCAGAAATGATCTTAGCCATTGATCATCTTCTAATCTGGGCCATTGAATGTCAACGAGGAGATTATTTAAGGAGGCTTGAGGGTCACTTGGAAAGACACACAGAGAGAGTTCAGAGAATTGATTTTCTGAAGCAGAGAAGCTGCCGGGAGATTTTCGATAGTGAGCTTTTGCAGTGAGGGGCAGGGATAGTTGGGTTGGAGTATCTTCTCCAGGACCCAGGATCAGCAGCAGAGAGGCAGAGAGACACTAGGAAGAGGCAACACAAACCTGGCAGGGGTTGACGCTGGGCCAGAAGGGCCCATGTAGATCTGACGCAGAGCCAAAAGGGCTCACATAGAAGCAACACAGTCTTCCAGTGTCGAAATCCGAAATCTGTCGGGAAGCTGAGATTTTTGAGCCGGGAGGGTAGGAAACTGCTCCAGAGGGCAAACGTTTCCCAGTTGGGCTGACGCAGAGCATGTTGAGGTTGATGCATGCCTACGCAGGGCCAACGCAGAGATAGTCGGGGACAGTTGGTTCAGCTGTCAAAATAGCCAAAATTGCTTGGTAGAGTGAGGTAATCTCACTAAGTTTTTTTGCCAATTTATTTTCTCTGTAACTGGATTGTCGGAAAGGCATCCAAAGTTGTATTCAGAAATACTGCATAATAATAAAAACCCTCAGAGCTACTGCATCGATTTTCCCGCTTTGGGTTTTTTCCAGGGACATTTGTCCAAAAAATATTGTCACTTATGCATCTTTCTCTATTTGTTTTGTTCTTGTTTTGGGAAAATTAATTAATTAAGTGAAGGTTGCAGTGTGTTAGCTTTGATATTTGTTGTAGGAAACAGTAAATAATTTGTTTTGGTATTTATAAGATAGGATAAGTTTAATCAGTTGTTGCAGTATGTGATTCGAGTGGGATTCTCGAATTTTCACATGGTATCGGAGCTAGTGCAAGTGAAACAAGAAGAACAGTGCCCGAGAAACTAGCGCTGAGCAGAAGTAGGAGATTAAAAAGTTGCAGGAGGCAGCAATTCGAAACCCCAGAGGGTTTCCGCAGTTCTTAGCCAGGGGGCTGAAATTTCAAGGCAGTCTCTCTCCAAGTGAGTCGACGGAGAGAAGGGCTTCCAAATCGAGTTTTTGTCGGGGCAAAGGGAGCAGCGCAGAAGCCTCAGCATGAGAAGAAGCTAGTGGGACACAGTCTCTTTTGCAGGCCATTTTGTTGGGCAGAAAGACGTCAAAAGAGAAGGAAGAAGCACGGTTGAGGGAATTTCCTCCTTAGAGGACTTCTAGCCAAGGAGTCTGAATTCTCACTTGCTGAGCAACAGCGGAGAGGGGCAGATCTATAGACTCCAGCAGGGAGTGCATAGGCTAGCCCAGCAGCAACGCAAAGGAGAGAGGAGACAATTCGACATTTTTGCAGAGATGGCCACGGATGGGCAGAATCCATGGTAGAGCAACAAATTAATCCAATTGTTGTAGATTTCTCACATGGATCAGTATCCTTGCTACAAGAGCCTAACAGAATTAGTAGCAAGAGGATCACAGCGTCAGCAGGTGCAGCTAGTCATTTAAATGACAGTTGCATAGCTAGTTGCAATCAGTTTTCGGAAGACAGTTGCAGAACTAGTTGCAGTGACACAGGCAGTGTGAATTGCCCAATTGCAATAGGCAAATGCAGTTCCAGCCAAGAGATTCCCAGCGCAAAGCTTCGCAATCCAGTTTCCAGTATAGGAGGACTATGTGAGTTTCCAGGAGAGAGGAGAGAGAGATTTCCCATAGGGAGATCGAGACTCAAAGGGAGCAGCCCTATGGAATCTAGTACTTTAGGATATGAGGAGATCAGACTCATTATTGTAGTAGTTGCAGCAAAGCATCAACAGAGCGGTTACAATAGCAGTATGAGTAGATCAGATTTCGCCATGTTGGCAGCCATACCTCCAAGGGTGAGGTGGGGCGATTTGGAGCTATAGTTCAAAGGAGCTACAGATGGGCAGGATCCTTGAGGAGCCCACCTCTTGGATCAATTCCTTGCTACGGGAACCCAGATCAAAGGTAGTAGGATGAACTAGTGTTGGATGATGCCGAGGAGTGTTGGAGAGACAATCGCAATGGCTAGGTGCGCCAGAGTCTGAACAGCACAGAGCAAAGTTGGCAGCAGTGCAGATGGTACAAAGCAGAGGTCAACAGTAGCGCAGGAGATTCAGAGGGTCAACGCAGAGACTAGTAGCAGTCAGGCTCCAACATTCACATGGAATCATACTGAACACAGTTAGTTCAGCAATTTGGGATGCTTTTCCATTGTTGTTGCAGTAGCAACAATAGTTTGCAGTGCAGGGGCAGTTGGCAGTGGTAGTGCCAGCAACAAAACGGATGCAAAAACTCAGAGGGAGTTGTAGTACGGATGTAGTGTTGACAGTGGCAGGGTCAACAGTAGTACAGACACAACATTTGCTTAGTGGTTGGTGGACAGCATGTCAGACATGAGCAGCACAAAGGGAGATGATACAGAACAAAGTGATGCTTCAATAGGTTGCATTGCTAGAGAACATTCCTTGCTAAGAGGGAGTGTTGATTTCTGGTAGCATTAGATGTGCTCTAAGTCTCAAATTTTGTAGGGAGGCTTGGGCACATGTATTCCAAAGAACTTAGAAAGTGTTTTTGGAAATTCCACCCGGAAACAGTTTTATTAAAGTAATTAATTATTTTTAGTGGGACCCTAAGACTAAACTTAGGAAAAAAATAATTAATGGGTATTAATCTGTTAAATTGGCAACTAGGGCCAAACTCCATGTGGGTCAGCTTATTTATGTCAGCTGATATTTTTATTGGATCCCTCTCGTCGAGAGGTGTAGGATTGATCCAAAGATCATCCGATTCCGATAAGTATTTATGGAGATATGAATTTATTTTGTTTATGTAATTATTATCAAGCCAACCAGCACTTGAGTAGGCTCAGAAGCCCAATAGACGTGTCTACTCATCATCTACGTTTTAGTATAAATTAGTGAGGATTTGAAGTCATTTGAACACACATTCTTGGTGTGATCTTCTCCTCTACATGTCTTTGGGTTTTGGTGGAGGAGAGACACTAAGTGTATACGCTGGCCTAAGTACAGTATGATGCCCTAGTTTATACACAAATGATGCCCTAGCCTGCACGTTGTTCAAGAAGCCCTAACGCAGTCCTAAGGAGGATGATCTAGCAGCAATTGAAGGGAAGAGACCCTACTTCTATACGCTGCCTAAAGGAGACTAGCCACAGTCCTAGGATGGAGAAATAACACCACAGAGGAGGCCTTTACTAGCTGTACCTAGCCGCAGTCAAGGAGGGTTACAACATGCCCTAGCTGCAGCACAAGGAGGCAGGAACAGCATGGAAAAGAAGGATTGTTTACAGGGTCCGAGTTGCTGTAATAGAGGCCGTGTATGCGGTGTGCTAGGCCAAGCCCTCAAGGGCTAAACGCTGTTTTTTTAGGCACTGTATTGAGGGACCTAAGGCTACAGGATTGCTGTGTGCTAGGCCACAGACCTTGGTACCACAGCAAGGCTTGCATAGGGGCAGATTAAGGGCTGATATTGACCCTAGGCAGCAGCGTAGCAAAGGAGGTGTCTCTTAAGGGTGTGCTGCAGTTTTCCAGAGGGCTGTTCAAGGACTGTGCAAAGAGTTTAGGGCTGCCCTAGTGCCGTAACCAGAACAGTCACGAACAACAGCTTACAAACATATTTGGAGCAGTGCTAGTAGTATGATGACATAGCAGCTAAGGCTGGTAATTGGATACAGTATTGCTGTGTACAGATGATGGACATGGTGTTATGGGTGGCAACATGATAATGGGCAGCATGATAAACAACGGTGATAGAATGGCATACCTGTAGCAGCCCTATCACAATGAACAACAGTGATGGAATGACATTTGTTAGAACAGCATGATGATGATGATACACATGGGTATGGGCAGCATGATGATGGCATAACATCATGATACATGGGCAACATAGTATGATGCAGCTTGGTGGTGCTACACAGTAAGGTGCAGCAAATGGACGAGATGCAGTTGAAGCAGAATGTCTTCAACTGATCTCATCGTTATAGGAGATGATCTATGCTTAGATCTAGACAAGTCAAAGTGTTGACTTCTATTGTAAATGTACTCTCTCTCTCTTCTGTGCTGAACTTTGAAGATAAAGAAGATTTGATCAAAGGGTTTCCCCACACATTGTGGGGTTTGTCCCTGGCTCGCGCCATATCTTGTGTCCTCTTGTCTTGGCTTGTCTTCTGCATTTTGTATTTATGTTCTATCTGCAGTTTATCGTAATGCTGATGTGATTGTTAACTGTGAAAATTTAAATAAATTGCTCTAGCATAGAACATACCTAAACTTAACAGTTTCCTCTCCATTAGCACTTTCCTTTTGCACTAGATCGTTGAAATCCTGCAATTGATGTGTGTTGGCTGTAGTGCTAAGAGCTTCCACATGAAGAGTCTTACCACTATCAATGCCGATGTTTGCTAATACGTCTGCTACTTTGTTACCATTCCGACAAATGTACCTGAAGGTTACTGCTCGATGAATGAATAACCACTGTTCAATCTGTTCCAACCTTTCCGCCAATCTCCAACTGCTACCCACTTTGTGTGCTGGAGTTCCCTGTAAGGTCTGATTGACCATGTTAATTAAAATCTGAGAGTCCCCTTCAGTTATGAGTGGGAAGAATCTATTGCTCTGAGCAAGGAGAAGTCCTTGCCATATTCCTTCTAATTCAGCCGAGTTGTTTGTATCCCAACCAATTGACCCCTTAAATGTTTGGAGAACATTGCCCTTGTGATTTCTAAATATTCCTCCAAATCCTGCTTTACCTGGATTTCCTTTTGACGCTCCATCAAAGTTGAGCTGTACCATGGGTGGTGGGGGTGGAGTCCATTTGTCAGTTATAGCTCCAGAGTGAGGGATTTTCCCTTGGTGTGCCTGCTTGTGGTTCCACTGAAGCTTCCAGTTCACCCATATATTTTGTTCCTGTGGAGTGGAGGGGAAATCATCATCAAGCCAAGTTTGGAGCATCAAGGTTTCTCGTATGTTTTGACATATGTTCTTCAATAGAACTTCTATAGGAGAGGAATAGTCCTTGAATATGCGATTATTTCTCTCTTTCCAGATTGTCCATATGAGGAAACCTGGTATTAGCTTCCATAAGGCATTTAATATTTTGCTTTTATAAGGATGAGGTGCCCAAGAGCGAATAGTGTTGGTGGAATTCTCCTCTTTTTGTCCATCTCTTTGACATCTGAAGTTGACTTTCTCCCAAAGTCGGGTTGCTAATAGACATGAGTTTAGGAGATGTTCCTTAGTTTCTTCTGCTTGTTTACAATTTGGGCAGATGGAAGGTTTGTGAAAACTCCGTTTCCTTAGATTATCCCAAGTAAGTATTCTGTTTTGGCACAACAACCAGAGGAAGGTGGAGATTTTTGGCCAAATTGGAGGATCCCATACTTTGTTCCAGAGGCTATCCTTGATGGTATGGTCCCTTAGTATTATATGATAAGCTTCTTGGTATGTGAAGGTTCCTCTCGTTTCATAACCCCATCTAATGATATCTTTCTTATTAGAGTGGCGTATTTTCTTGTTTGAAAGCTCTGTTTCCAGACTATCTTTGATGGACTGCATGCCTTGCCCAAAAATGAGGTTCGAGCTTAGCCATTGTCTGTAACCTTGCGTGTGAGTGGCATCCCAAAGTTGATTTACTTTAATCATTGGTTGCTCTACCCATTCCTGAAGCTGGTGGGGTGTGAGTAGGTCCTTCAATTTGGGTCTTTGCTGCCAGGAGTCCTCCCAAAACCTCGCATTATCTCCATTCCCGATTTCCCAAAAGCTGTGTTTTTGAATTAGATCTTTATGCTGTTTGGAAACATTCCAAATTAGAGAGCCCGTGCCAACTTCTTTGAGCCGAATTAAATCATCTACTGGTCTATTATTAGCATATTTAGTTGTCCAGAGGATTGCCCATGGAGTATGTGGGTTCGAGATCCATTTCCACCAGATGTGTGCTCCCATGACCTCGTTGCTATGCTGAGGATCCCGTAATCCAGTGCCTCTAGAATTTTTTGGGTGGCAAACTGTTTCCCACTTTACTAGAGTCCATATTATCTTTTGTTTCGTATTTCCCCATAAAAAATCCCATTGAAGATTTTTGATTGCTTTGAGAACCCATTTGGGTGCTGCCAGTACTGAGAAAAGGTAGAGCGGCATAGATTGTAGCACTGCTTTGATTAATACTAGGCGGCTCGCCATGTTGAGAGCTCTGAAGGTCCATGAAGAGATACGAGCTTCCAATTTTTCTAAGAGTAGTTTCCAGGATGAGTGCTTTAAGGCAGAGGCTGTCATTGGAGCACCTAGGTATTTGGAGGGGAGAGTTGCAATCGAGAAGCCCAGAATTCTAGCTATGGAGGATTGAGTGATGGAAGGTGTGTGAAAGAAAAAAACTTTGGATTTTGCTTTATTAATGCAGGCACCAGAGGCATCCCAAAAATCAGATAAAATGGACTTCAGTTTGAAGGCTTCTTGGACCAAAGGATGACCAAATAACATATTGTCATCCACGAATTGCTGGTGGGTGAAAGCAGGGGTATTTGGAAAAGAAAGGCCACGTAATTGCTGGTTATGAAGGGCATCTTTGATGTATCGTCCAAGACCTTCCGCCATTATAACGAATAGAAAGGGTGAGAGAGGGTCACCTTGTTGGATACCTCTGGACGGGTGGAAGGGGGTAGAAGGGATACCATTGACTAGAATTGAGAAGAAGGTTGAGGTGATGAGACTCATAATCCACCTAACCCATGGGGGTTGAAGCTAAAGGCGAGCAACATTTTTTGAATATATTTCCAGCTTAAAGTATCGAAAGCTTTTGGGAGGTCGATTTTTAGGAGCATACCTGCCTTTATGGACTGCTTTAAGGAGTGAATGATTTCATGAGTGAGAATAATTCCATTCGTGATTTGCCTTCCTTCCACATATCCTGATTGTTCCGGTGATATAATTAAGGGAAGTAAGGGCTTGAGGCGTGTGGCAATCACTTTGGAGACAATTTTATAAATGACATTGCATAATGCAACAGGTCGGAATTTGTCCGGTGTCTGGCTGTGCTCCTCCTTAGGGATGAGGGCGATGATGTTGGCATTCAAGGATGGAAGCATCCATCTACTTACTCTGGATTCGTCGACTACTTGCCAGACTTCCTCCTTGATTAGATCCCAAAAGTTGTGAAATAAGTCTGAAATGAAGCCGTCTGGTCCAGGCGGTTTCCCTACTTTGAGTTGCCGCATAGTTGTCTCCACTTCCTTTAAAGATATAGGCCTGAGGAGGATTTGATTGTGTTCCTCAGTTATGATCTTAGGAATATTCTTATTGATTTTCTCTATAGCTGGCAGCCTATCAATCTGCGGTTCCTGATGCACCATCCGAAAGTGGGTGAGGAGTTCCTATTCTATATCCTCATGCTTTTCTAGATGTTCCCCTTGTTGATTTTGGAGGTGAGTAATGTTGTTGTGCATTCTCCTTTAGATAGTGGTGTGGTGGAAGAACTTTGTATTGCGTTCGTCCTCTTTAAGCCATCTGATCCTCGACTTTTGTTTCCAAAGTATCTCTGCCTGCTTTGCTCTTTCTGAGATTTGCGTTTGTAGTTGGCGTACCTGTTCTGCTAGGGCTTCAGTTCTGCCTTCAGTTATGATTCTCTGTTGTAATTTTTGCATTTCTTGTTCAAGAGCATCTTGCGCTTGAAAGATGTTGCCGAAGGTAAAGTGGTTCCACTGTTTTATGTTTTTCTTGGGATTTTTTAGCTTTTGTTGGAGCTTATACATTTTTGTGCCTTCCAGTGGATTGAAATTTTTCCATGTGTCTGTAACCAGGTTATGAAAGTTTGGGTCATTCAGCTAGAAAGCTTCAAAGCGAAAGGGCCTGCGAACATTGTCTCCCGGTCTTTGCCAATGAAGTCTAATAGGCCAGTGGTCTGAGCTAGAGAGTGGCAAGATAGAGGCCGAGAGGTCCCCTTCAAGATGTATTGCGTTGTTAGAGAGCAAGAATCTGTCTAACCAAGATGCTATTTGGTGGGCATCTGCACGTTTGTTGTTCCATGTGTATACGCCATTATTGAATTCCATATCTATGAGCCTATTGTTATGGATGTAGTTTTTGAAGTGAGTGCTTTCACAGTCCAGCTTGACCCGTCCTCCTCTTTTTTCCTCCAATTTTATTATCATGTTGAAGTCCCCTCTTGTGATCCAAAGTGGGTGGGATCTTTCTGAGTTGATCTAAGTTAAGGTGTTCAGTGTGTTTACCTTGTTTGTTACCTCCTCGGGAAAGTATACATTGTTTAAGTATCTATGAACATTTGTCCCTGTTATGTGGAACATGGCTTGAATAAAGTGCTTACTAGCATGTATGTTAGTAAGTGTTATAGCTCTATCATCCCAAACTATGGCTAGCCCTCCTGAGGCTCCTATGGCTTCCACAACCACTTCTTTGCTTCCTGGCCATGCTTTGGCGAGGATCTGGTCCAACGTTGTGGAATTACACTTGGTCCCCTGTAGGAAGAGAACTTGAGGCTTTTCGTGTTGTAACATGTTTCTTATTAGTCGACTCTTTCCCAGGTTGTTGAGCCCTCTAATGTTCCATGAGATGAGCTTCATGATACACGATTGGGAAGGGGATTATAATATTTGGTAAGCTTGGAGCATCTTCCAGATTCTACCAGCATCTCACCTATGCAGATGGTTCTCTGAAGATCTGTTTTCCTTCCTCATTTCTTATTGTCTTTGAAGATATTTCTTCCATCCCACTGATTTCCAGTTTGGATACCTAACGATCTTTGCTTCTGTGCTCTTGAGAGAATTACCTCTAAGTTCTCTAGCTGTCGCTTGGGGATCTTGTCATATTCCTTTTTCTTACATGCCTATTCAAGTCCTAGTATATCTAGTCTTTGATGTCGAAGCTCTCCGGTTCCTCTTCCATGTGCTGAACTGCTTCCTGCTCTACCTCTGTATCATCTACAATTGTGAGCTGCATCTGTGTGTTATCTATCTCCATTCCTTGAACATTTCTTTTTGGCGGGTTATCGGGAGAGGGTGATTTGAGATTTGCGGGTTGCTTAGAGATGAGGGTTTTCTTTGAGCTTGAGGGAGCAGAATGGGGGGTAGTCTTAGGAACGACTTCAGGTTGTTCCGGGTTATCTAAGATATGAACCTCTAGCTGGAGTAGAGTTTCAAAGCTGTTACTTGTTGATGGCAACGAGGTGTTGATGACAGGTTTTTTGACTGAGGAAGAGGGCTTTTTGTGGGTCTTTTTGCGATTGGAAACTTTTGTGAACCCATCCGAGTCAGGTTTGTCCATTGTGGGGGTGTTTGTGGATTTCATATTGGAGGGACAGTCTCGGAATAAATGGCCCAGGGCGTGGCATTTTCTACAGCGGAATGGTATATGCTCGTAATCTATTGTTTGTAACCATTTGTAATCATTGTGGTAAAGGCTTACCGCATCCGGAAGAGCTTTGCTGAGGTGCATGTATACACAAATCCGCGCATAGGAGGTGTATCTCTTCAGTTTTGTCTCCTCTGCCACTTTGATGAATTCGCCTAAATCATTCTCAATGTCTTGCAGTGAGTCTTTGTCCTAGTACTCCAGAGGGAGAGAATAAAGGCGCAGCCACACCGGGGCCCAGCTCAGATCTTCTTTGTCCGGGTTAAAATGCTCAATCCATTCTCGTAGGTATAGTCCTGCTGCGTTGAAAAAATATGGTCCGCCATCCAGTACCCTGTTTCGGTCCTCCAAACAATTGAAAATGGCAGTAAAGAAGCCCTTAGGCCCTAACTGCAGAGTTATGTGCCCTTTTGGTTTCCATTTGACTGCTATCCAGCCATGGAGTGCTTTCTCCGTTAGCCAAAAGCCTATGAACTTTTCTATCAAAGCATGATCCTTCATAAACTGGATTTGAGTGTTGATTCGTTGACTTGGGAGCTCGATTTTAGGTCTGTCAACTGCTACAGGATTACAGGTGGTTGACGTCACTCTTGGTTCTTCAGTTTTGTTGTTATTCCTTGGCACATTTTCATGTTCTGTTGTGATATCTTCTTGATGGTCCTTGACATTTTCTGTTTGTCACAGGGCGTTTTCCGTATCAGCGGGGGGAGGCTTGATGTCCTCCCTCTGAGGGGGTTCCATCGCTTGGTAGCTGTTCCTTATCGTGCTGTAGTTGTCTTATGGTTGGAGGTTAATGGCAGAACGACGCAGTCTGTAAAGGTTTGCCGGTTGCAGAGCAGTATCAAACCCTAATCGCTTCCGCCTCATTTAGCTCCCCCGTGCAAAGTGCTCTGAGAATCCAGTGTTTCATGATCTGTCAAAGCATATTGATATCCGACGTCACTTTGTTAGAGACTGTGTCCAACAAGGAGTTGTACAGTTGAGCTACCCTCCTACAGGAGAACAGGTGGTGGACATCCTCACCAAGGTCCTTGGAAGAACCAAGTTTGATTATTTCAGGGAGAAGATGGGGATGATGAAGAATCCATTTCAGTAGCAGAAATGGGTATGATGTTGTAGTGCAGTGGCAGTGAGCAGTGGCACGATGCAACATGATGAGGAGTTTGTAGTGCAGATGCAGTGTTGGGAAGAAGAACTAGTAGCAACATGGATGCAGAGGGAGTTGCAGTGCAGATGCAGTGTTGGGAAGAAGAACTAGTAGCAACATGGATGCAGAGGGAGTTGCAGTGCAGATGCAGTGTTGGGAAGATGGACTAGCAACAACATGGATGCAGAGGGAGTTGTAGTACAGATGTAGCAGTCGCAGTGATAGAGCCACGTGCAGCAGTACAAGATGCAGCAATGCAGAGGATGTTGGGCAGGGAGGCCTAACATCAGAATAGGGACCGATGCCGGATAATCAGTGTGATACTTAGCGTGGAGTATTACTAGAGCACAATTCTCGTTAAGAGGGAGTGTTGATTTGGAGTTGCATCAAATGTGCTCTAGCCATGAAAATTGGTGGAGAGGAAAAAGCACATGAGATCTCCAAGACCTAGAAATGGTTTGGGCAGATTCTAACCGGCTTGGGAGATATTAAAATAATTAAAATTTTTAATAGAGTTCCTTAGTCTAAACTTAGGAAAAATAAAATATTAATGGGTATTAATATAAAACTGGGTTAGAAGGTTCCAAAAGTCATGGATCAAGCCAAATCTAATCTTAACTGTTGATTAGAGATTTAATCTCGGGCGCTGAAGGACCAACAGGAAAAGTATAAGAAGAGGCTTGAGGGTCAGTTGGAGAAAACACTGAGGGAGACTAGCTAGTTCGATTTCTAGAGTGGGGTTAGCTGAGAAATTCGAACTAGTGGTTTGGAGAGCAGCAGGAGGTAGCAAGTGCGAAACAGAGAGTTAGGAACGGCACTAGGGGAACGACGCAGAGGTTGGAGAGGTAGACGTAGAGTCTCTCAGGTAGATACAGAGGCAGCAGACTGCGTAGTCATTGGAGGGCCTGTGTGGGTGACATAGAGAGGCCCAGTGCTGACACAGAGAAGCAGGGGCTGACGTAGAGGGTCTGGGAGCTACGCAGAGGTTAGTTAGGCTAACACTAAGACTAGGAGAAGTGCTGAAGCATTTTCTCTCTGTTGGGTAAGCCAGTTTGGTACCCTGTTGTACTGAAGAATTGTTGAATAATAAAATCCTCCCTTGTTGCACCGGTTTTGACACATTGGGTTTTCCTGGGGACTGCTGCCTAAAATATCTGTGTTGATGTGTTAATTCTTGTGCATGTGTTTGTTTCTGTATTATGGTGTGATATCTGCAACATAATTTATTTTAATGTTTACTGAAGGATTTTCATACATAACTTATTGGGCAAATAAGTAGGTAAAATAAATCAATTGTTGCATTGATAGAATTTTCACATCCTATTTGTTGATGACTAGGTATTGTTGGCTTCTGCTCTTGAGGCCTTACAAATACAACACACTGGGTAGTTTTGGTGACCTCTGAGCATTGACGATTAACCAGGGTAAAACTAGGGTCTTGATCTTTAATGCATTGAAGAGCTCTCTTTCAGACCTACATTTCTACTACCAAGGGGCACTGATTGCGATCACCACAACTTACACTTCTTTGGGAGTATAGTTCACAGGGCCTCGTTTTGGTTTGTGGTAGGCCCTCGACCCTCGACTCAGTAAAGGGTATGTTTCCCTAGCCCTCATTGAGAGATAATGTCTTCAGGGATAGTTTCAGAATATCTTGGCCAAACTCTATCTCATAGAGGCAATTATCAAACCCATAGTTCTCTATGGCTTTGAGATGTGGGGATCGAACTTGTTGCAAGACGAATTGACTTGGTTGGAGACTGGACAAACCTTACTTCTTAGGCACATTATAAGTAGATGGTTCCAAAGCCAATAATTTAGGTACAGTTTGGAGTCCACGCTTTCCCCTCGATGTCATTTTCTACTTGGTTTCTTTCCTCTGTAAAGTTTGATCTCTTGGAAACATATGCACAGGGAGGAGGAGGTATCCCTATCCTGCACTTTTCTCCTTGGAGGCTCTCGCTTCAGATCCTTCTTCAAGCCTGACATAAGGTTGGTTCTCAGAGGCATCTTAGCTTCTTCAATTGATAATATTCTCTCCAAAGCGTATTCCCCTATTCATATTTTGCCTTGATGCATCGAAGCATCTCTTATTGACTAGACATGCGCTGAATTGTGCTATTAGAGAGGATCAATTGTTAGAGAATCTAGGGCAAAAGTAGTGTTGTGATGATTCTTCGAGACTTGATAACAATTTATGATGCACTTTTACAATTTATCTCCTTCTTCTAATTAATGTGCGTGTTTCATCAAACTGCTACCAAAACAAAATAACAAGAACACAAAATTTGGCTCTCTGCCAAGGACAAACCCTCTCCACTCTTGAGAGGAAAACCCTTTGTAATAGTTCTCTTATTGAAGCTTCTTATTTGAACAATTGCCAAACCCTATACTAGGATATCCTCCAAGCATAAGTCAAATCCCTCCTCTTTCTGCACTGTCACTTCCGGTACATGGACCTTTGTCTTCCAGCACTTTTGCTCCTTAGTACTTCGTCGTTTTCTGCTGCTTGTCTGACACCCAAGAACATTACGGCTCCTCTACTATAAGGATAATCTTCTTCGTTTTTCTTTTGATACCTTGTAGACCCACCTGCACATCGAATGAGGCTGCCTATGTTGGTGCCCTCAACTGCTGTTGAATCCACAAAATTTACTTGCTGAAGTGTGTGGATAGAAACCCTAGAACAATCCTCTTTTCCTCGCTTTCTTTTCTTGCTTCTTCGCTGGATGGGGAGGCCTTATAGAACTTGTTTATTAGCCCAAAACAAAGATAGATAACTTCTTGCTGTACTAACCATAGACAACTGCTTTCTTCCTCGCACGTGTGGCTGTTGATGCCCTAGAACATGTCTTTTCACCTTCGTTGGTTTGTCTCCTTATCTCGCTGTTGTTTTAGATTTTCTTCCTTAGCTTCTTGCGTCCTTCTAGTCCTCTTCTTGCTTGCAGATTTCAAAGAGAGTGTGTGTCCAAATAAGGAGTGGAAAACCTCTATAAATAGAGGTCTGTCCCTCCTCCTTTAGGCCGACTTGACTGTCTTCTAGGCTGACTTGATAGTTACATTATTTTGATATTTTATTTATCATTTTGCTGCTTGTAGACTTTGCTGCTGCTAGGAGAGGATTTGATCATGCTTGGAGGTGTTCCCATGACCTTGTATGATGACTTACATGATGTAACATACCCTCAAGGGGTCTTATCATAATTACATTTTGACTTTGACTCTCTAGAAGTACTTAAAAATGTGCTTGACCTATTTTCAATGAGGAAGAAGCTCATTGACAAATAATACAAAAATAATTTCTCTTTTCTTGAATAAGTACAAATATCAAAATTATATTTATGAAGACCTAGCCTAGTTACATTTCCTTCAACACTCCCTCTTAACTAGGGAGATATTCATACAACATTACAAGGTGTTTGGCAATTTTCAATCTTGAAGAATTCACATAAGGGAAACCGGATTTGTAATCCATCTGTTATAACATCATATTCATCAACATTGTCATAGTGCAAGGCCTTTACTAATAGCTCCATCTCTTTACGAGACCATGAGCTACAATGCTGGCGAGACTAATGATTTATAGACACCTTCATCATTGTCTCTCAAGGTACATACCCGCCCAGTTGTTCTCCAAGAATGACCTTCTAGGACTATTCTTATCTTTGGTTCCCAACCCTCCAAGAATATTGATCCTCTTGCCTACTCTTGTCTTGGATGCCTTACACATCCTCAAAGAGTATGAGATGCCAGATGATTACTTAATCCTCCCATTCTTTCTTCCCAAGTGAAGACAAGAATGTTGTGTCTATCTTGTGTCTACATTTCTATTCATGGCCTTCATCTAGACTAATGACTGTTATTCCTAGTCTAGTGCATGACCCATGAAATGGAAAACACAATTGTCACTCCTTTGTAATTAGGGGTGATCCAAAAACTCCCTCTTGATCAGGGACCTGTTAGAGCTCCCTCTTAATTGGGGACTCTTTTCTTCATCAATAGCTTCTTCTTCGTGGGTCCTTCAGTTACTTGATCTTCTTCCTTTCTTGATGTTATGAAGTCTTCAATCGAACTTCTTCTTGGTAGGGCACCATCCATCGATCATTTTCCTTCTTGGTTTGTCATGTCATTGCTTTGTGGAAAGTGACTATCAGGTTTATCATCTTGGCTACTCGTTTGTCATATTTTCCATGCTTCGGAGTACTCTCCTCATGGATGCTTCATAGTACTTGCTAGGTTACATGCTTTGAACTAGTAGCCCATTATGACTTCATTTTAATATTGCTTAAACATTGCTTTTTCTTTTTCTAGATGGCTTCTTCATCACGACATCTCTGTAGAGTAGAATCAATTAACTGCACCTTTTGTATCGCCAAGGCCTTCAAAGGTGTCAAGGGTCCTTTCTTCTTTTATTAGAGTTGTTCGGCCTTCTTTTGGGAGATGTCTTATCAAGGCATTTTTTCAGATAGTGATCCTTGGTGATCATGGTGTTCTTCACATGCTTGATATCTTTCCTCATTGGTTCTTCTCATATAGATATGTCAACCATCTAATGCTTCCTGTGAGAGCATTCCTTCATTGCTTGCTTTCTGGACTTGTCAACATTTCTTCTTGCTTCTTAGTCAGTAATCTTATGCTCCTCATGTGAGCATATTCTTTTGTTGATCTTCATCGCATTGTGGTACATGCCTTCGAGCATGTTCTTGGTGAAAGAGATACTTTCATGGTTGATCATGTTATAGAACTATACCCATGACTCAATAATATACAAATGATAACATGACTTAAACTTTGATTCATACATACCTCATCTTGATTCTCCTTTGATCATCCTTTGCTGTGGCCCTTCTTGCTTCATCTTAGCTTGCCTGCCTATCATCCTTTTCTTGAAACCCATGAATGGGATTCCCAATGAGACCTCTGCCTTGGTCCATGAACCTTCTTTGGAAGATTCCATCATAGGATCTTAAAGATCCTTGTCTTGCAGATGTTTCCTTTCTTTTGATGATGTAGGTCTTCTAAGATTCTTATCATGATCAAATTTTCTTTCATCATGAATGAGGGCCTATACTAGGTATGCTTCTTCTATATGAATATCTTGAGCTATATCTGCCATGCTCCTATATTCTAGAAGATATTTCTATTTATGCATTTTTGTTCTTATCATAAGTGCTACATCTACATAAGTTTCTAAAACTCTATGTACATCATGCTACTAGATTCTAGAGGGTGATTCTAGCCATGCAATTTAATTTATTCCTACATGCTCCTATTCTACTCAAAACCTTGAAAGAATTCTAGAAGTAAAGTGCTTTGACCTAGTCATAGTAGAGATCTGGAGGATCTTCCTTCTTTTGCTTCTTTCCTTCTTCTTTCACCTCGTGAGTCAAGTGAGCTTCTTCCTCTTCCTTTTGTTGTTGTTGTCCTTCTTAAGCTTATGGCAATTCCTTTTGTAGTGTCCATATTCTTGGCATCCAAAACATTGGATCTTGAACATGTCTTTGTTGTTTATTCTTCGTGGACCAAACTTGCCAAATTTACCCTTTCTTTTGGCCATGGTAGCAAATGCTTGCTCCTTTGATCCCACATCTTTTTTTGCCTTACGCAGAGGTGACGCAAGAGTGGGAACGGGCCCTTCAATGTGTCAGAAACTCTTAAAGGGAAAGTATCATGTGTTTTCTTTTAGTTTCTCTGTAAAATCATTCCTTGTAAAAGCAATTGCCGTTGAAGATTAATAAAGCCCTCATCTACTGCACCGGTTTTCCCACATTGGGTTTTTCTGGGGACAATTGTCCAAAAACAACTGTGTTGATGTGATTGGTGCATGTGCATGTATTTTTCTCTGGGTAATTGTGTGATAACAACAGTAGAAAATATTTTAATATTTACTGAAGGGATTCCGTAAATAACTTATTGTGAATAATGAGTAGGTGAAATAAATTAGTTGCTGCAGTAGAATTTTAGTTTAGAAACTTTCACATGGTATCAAAGGAGAGATCTGGCAACACGATGGGGAAATCAACTATGGGTCAAGAGCATGATGCAGAGGCATCCATTCAAGGAGACTCACGCAGATTTCCAGAAGAGTGTACAAGGGACATGAATTATGATTATTCTATGTTAGCTTCCAGATTGGTAGAAGAAGTCGCTTGCTTAGCGAGCTCTGCCTCCTCTGAGGTTTGGTATATAGACAATGGAGCTTCCTGGCATATGACAGGAATTTGAGAATGTTTTTTAGATTATCAAGAAGAAAGAATGAATTTTTAGATCACCATGGGAAATAAGGCAAAGTGTATTCCAGTATGAAGAGGTACTGTGGTCTTTCAAACCGAAGTAGGAGAGCGACTCCAAGCAACCAATGTGCTACATGTGCTAGGATTGGGGATGAACTTATTCTCCGTATCTCAACTTCAAAACAAGGGCTATGACGTTTTCTTCATTAAGGAAAAAGTATATATCAAATACTCGAGTTGGAAAAATAAGACCCAGATTGGAATCAAAAGTAACAGGTTGTACAGGTTGCAGCTAGAATCACCAATGGCACTGATAGGTAGTAATGGAGACAAAGATTTGAATGAACTATGGCACAAGAGGATGGGACACTTACACCATGGGGCTCTGAGAACTCTCATGAAAACAGTATCAGGAGTTCCAGAACTAGGTATTGAACGAGATGATGTATGCAGAGGGTGCGCTTTGGGCAAGTATGCCAAAGCAACGTTTTCCAGAAGTAATAATAGGGCTAAGAGTGTGCTAGGATTGATACACTCAGATATTTGCGGATGTATGTCCATAAAAGCTCTTAGTGGTGCTGAATACTTCGTCACCTTCATCGATGACCATTCCAGAAAGACTTGGATCTACTTTTTGAAAACCAAGGATGAGTTTTTTGGTTGATTCAAAGAGTTAAAGGCTTTAGTGGAGAATCTGACAGGAAAGAAGATAAAGTGTTGCACTCAGACAATGGTGGAGTGTATGTTGACAAGGACTTCACCGATTTTTGCGCTAAGGAAGGCATCAAAAGAGAGTGGATGACTCCTTACAATCTGGTGTAGAATGGAGTAGCAGAAAGGAAAAATAGGACTATTGTGGAACCAACTAGGGCAATGCTGTATGATCAGGATATGCCTAAATTTCTGTGGGCAGAAGCATGCAACACGACAGTTTATGTCTAAAACAAGACTCCACACAGGGCATTGGGCAAAATCACTCCAGAGAAGGTCTTCATAGGGAAGACCCCTGAAGTCAGTCATTTCATGATATTTGGGAGTTTAGCGTATTGCCATATACCTGAAGAAAAGAGAAAGAAATTATATCAAACAATTGAGAAAGGATATCTTGTGGGATATAACAAGAATGCTAATGCATATAGTGTGTATCGTCCAGGGAGTAGGAAGGTAGTAGTTCGACGGGATGTAAAGTTCATGGAGGACAAAGCTTTTAGGAAATCCTGAGAAATGCCTTCCGAGGAGTAGTCGAAAGACAAGCCATTGGTCAAACCACTTGGACCAGCAGAAACTAGTACTAGAAATTCTCCTGAAGACAAAGCTTAAGAACAGGAGGAATCTCATGAAGAGGAAGAGTTGATAGATGTGCCTATTACCAGTGGAAGAACGAGCCGAGAACTCCTACAAATTCTACGGGATGCATAGGACTTCATTGGTGCACCCAAGAATAATAAAAGGGAGCAAAGACAACTAGACAGATACCAGGCCTTAGTAGCTCAGGTTGGGGAACCTTCTATTTTTTAGGAGGCTGTTCAGCATCAAGCATGGGTAGATGCTATGGTGGAGGAATACAACTCTATAATGGTCAATGATGTCTGGGAAGTGGTACCTAGGCCTGAGGACAGATCAGTGGCAAGTTTGAGATGGATCTACAAGGTCAAATATGCTGCAGACGACAGTGTGGAGAAATACAAAGCCAGGTTTGTGGCCAAGGGGTATGCTCAGAAGGAAGGGATAGACTACGAAGAAACCTTCGCCCCAGTAGGCAGGTATACTTCTATTGGAACCATGATATCTCTTGCAGCACAGATGGGGTGGGAGATTCATTAGATGGATGTCAAGATGGCATTCTTGAATGGGGTAATAGAAGAGGAAGTATACGTTGAACAGTCAGAAGGTTTTGAGACACATGAGAAGAAATCTCATGTATGCAGATTAAATAAAGCCTTGTGTGGGCTTAAACAGGCACCTAGAGCATGATACGGTTGAATTGATGGCTACTTGTAGAAGATGGGGTTCGTCAAGAGTGACGCAAACCTTAATCTCTACTATCTTGTCATAGAGAATGAGCCTCTAATCCTAGAGTTATATGTGGATGATCTCTTCCTGACAAGATCATCTAGGCTCATCAAAGACTGCAAAAAGAACCTAGCCACAAAATTCGACATGAAGGATTTGGGACAGATTCCTGGGGTTGGAAGTTTGGCAGTGGAAGGGTGAGATCTTCCTTGGACAAGGCAGATATGCTATAGAAATCTTAAAGAGATTTAGGATGCATGATTGTAGACCTATGGCTACTCCAATGATCACCATCTGGAAGAAGATTGATGCATCAAAAGATAAAGATGTTTATCCCACCTTGTACAGACAACTTATAGGGTACTTGATGTATCCGGTCAATACCAGGCCAGACATTTGTTACGTTGTCAACACCCTCAGTTAGTTCATGGTGGAACCTAAGAGGGTGCACTGGGCAACAACCAAACATGTTCTCATGTTTATACAAGGAACAATCGAGCATGGACTATTGTACACTAGAGGCAATGACATCAAGCTGAGTGGGTTCACTGACCAGGATCATGTGTGATGATCAGAGTTGCATCAAGCTCTCTGAGAATCCAATATTTCATGATCGGTTGAAGGACATTGATATCAGGTGTCACTTTTTCAGAGACAGTGTCCAACGAGGAGCAATACGGTTGAGGTACACTCCTACAGGAGAACAGCTGGCAGACATCCTCACCAAGGCTTTAGGAAGAACAAAGTTTGTTTATTTTAGGGAGAAGATGGGGATGGTAAAGAATCCATTTCAGTAGCAAAAATGGATAAGTGTCAGGAGTTGCAGTGCAACAGTTAGCAGTGGCGGTGCTATGGGCAGCATGATGCATCATGTTGAGAGGGAGTTGCAGTACAGATGCAATGGAAGTGTATTGGGCAGCCGTACAGGAAGCAACAGTGCAGGGGATGTGAAGCAGCAGGCCAAGCATCAACATAGGTATCGATGCGGAAGATAAGTGTGATGTTTCTATAGTGAAGCATTGCTAGGGCACATTCCTCGCTAAGAGGGAGTGTTGATTTTTGGTAGAATCGGATGTGCTCTAGCCTTGAAATTTGGAGGAGAGGCCAAGGCAGATGAGATCTCCAAGACCCATAAATCGTTTTGAGAAATTCCACCCCGATGAGGAGTTATTAAAATAATTAATATTTTTCATGGGTTCCTAAGTCTAAACTTAGGAAAATAAAAATATTAATGAGTATTAATAAAGATAAGGGTGAGAAGCTTCTAAGAGATGAGAATCAAGTTTGTTTTAATCTTTAGCCGTTGATTAGAGACTTAATCTTGGGTATTGGTTCATCAATAGGAAAAGTGTAAGATAAGAATTGAGGATCATTTGGAGATAGACCGACAAATACTCAGTATCTCTAGGAAAATCAATTCTCAAGTAAAGGAGATTGACTTCAGAGGGAGAGTTGCAGGGTGGAGGAAGAGGAGGGCATCAACAACAGGCAGTGACTGAGGAGGAGGTGATGCAGGGACAGTGGGAGACAACAAAGAGAGAGACACATCCCTCACGCAGGCTGATGCAAAGCCACTCAAAGCGACACTGAGCCATCCAGAGTGATGCAGAGGTGACGTAGGAGTGGGAGCAGGGTCTTCAAAGTGTCAGAAAGTCTCAAAGGGAAAGTCTCAGGTGTTTTCTTTTAGTTTCTCTATAAAATCATTCCTTGTAAAGCAATTGCTGCTAAAGATTAATAAGGGCCTCATCCGCTGCACTGCTTTTCCCACATTGCATTTTTCCAGGGACAATTGTCCAAAAACAACTGTGTTGATATGATTGGTCATTGTGCATGTATTTTTCTCTGGGTAATTGTGTGGTAACTGTAGTAGAATTTATTTTAATATTTATTGAAGGGATTTCGTACATAACTTATTGTGAATAATAAGTAGGTGAAATAAATCAATTGTTGCAGGAGAATTTGAGTTTAGAAATTTTCACATGTGCTAGTGCTTTGTGGATCCAAAGAAGGAAAATGATGCAATATGGCTTGTAATGATGTGTGGAAGCGAGTGAAAAATGTGGAATGGGAAAATGGGATCATGCTATCAAAATCCGGGTCTCCTAGGTAGTGTCATTTATAAAGCCTAAAATCCAATAAGGGAGATCCCACAAGACTAGGATTGAGGATTAACCCCCTATTTAAGGTAATCGAACAAAACCGCAGTCAAAGCCCTTCTTTCTTCCAAGTCACCCAATAATCCATGCCTAAGATGTCCAAAAAAACAAGCATAAGCACCTGATTGCACAATGAAAAACATACCTTTTGGGTTAGATTGCCCACCTTCAAACATATGCTCTTAACAGACGGGCGAAGGGACATATGACTGATGCAAAGGAGCAGAGATCGAATGACACAATATATAGGCCACATCGGTCGCTGTCAAGGGCTACTCGCTGTTCACTGAAGAGATATCGAGGAGGTCACAGGTCACCCACTTTTGGTGGGTAATAGTGCCCACAACGTCATCTATTGATTCATTGGGCAGATTGTAAAACTAATACAGCCTTTTCTCCCTTTTAATTAGTTTATAAGCTTTGTTGGCCAAACTAGAAGGCTTTAATCAAACAAATAATCTAGAGAATAAAGAGAATTGCCAATTTAAATTTAAAGAATAAAGAAAATTACCAATTTACTTAGTTTCTGTTGTCATGATAATATCAAACTAAGTCACCTAGTTCGAGTTTGTGTTGGAATTCAATGATCTTGAAGTTCGAAAAAAAATTGGACACTCAAAAATTGGGTGATAAAATTTAACATGAAGTTAAACAAACTATATATATATATATATATAATATATATATATATATATATTATATATATATTATATATATAAGTATAGTTTTCATAAAATAATAAAAATATAAATATAATTATAATATTGATTATATATATATAACTTTATAAATCTAAAATCAAATCATTAACCTTTATTTTGTAAATATGTTAAATTTCATATTATTATATATAATTATATTACAATGAATAAATAAGCTATATAAATTTAAACGATGATTATAAAAAACCTTACGTTATGTAAATGAAATGATATTTTAACGTCCACGAGATTAAAAATAGTCTATGGGACCATATATTCGCCTTTTGCAATTCAATCATTTTCTTATTCAAATTGATGATGAGCTAGCCCAACCTTCTAGCAATCCCCTCACTGAAAAGACAATGCCAAGAAACCGATGCTAACATGTTCCCATAACTTTCTTTGATATCTTTGAATGCATCACATTCCAAAATGAAATGTATTTTTCGATTCTACTGCCCCAGACGTGCAAAATGTACACACTCGTTTTTCCCAAGCTTCTTTAGGCCTTTTCCACCACCCTGTTTCACACCGAAGTTGATGCGAGTTGGTTCTTAATTGAGCAATAAGAACCTTTTCCCTCCACGAAATGCTAGCTCCAATGAACTCTTTTTGTTGTAGAACACCGCAGGGTTGAATTCTTCAATGTAATACTTCTTCTTCCTATCCAACTCTTTTCTCCATACCCGTTTACGAAACTTCTCCATAACAAAATTATTTAGCTCCTTACTGTTTGTGGGACAGACATTGAGGTAGATATTCCATTTTTGCATCCATGTGTAGTTTTGTTTCATCCATGTTTTCTTTCTTTCACTCATGCCTTCATTGAGGATAACATTAGGCCATCTACCTACTCCCATTTGCTCAATTCTTTTTAGATATCTTATGAGCCACACCATAGCAATTACTTAGATGGAAGTTGCTCCTGTTTCACTGAACATCATCTCATAAGGTACTAAACTTTTTATTTTGAACTTGCTCATGATCAAGCATTTTTGGATTTTCACTCGTGTATATATATATATATATATAGCGCTTCTACTTCAATTGGTTAAGTTTCGCACGGTGTTTGCGTTGGTGGTTTCACATGTTATGCATGCACCCTGTGAAGATCTTGACTTACCATTGCAAACAACCATATGGCCATTCTCTCGAATCTGAGTTTCTCAGCTTATAGAGTTTAACTTTATAGAGTTATGAGACTAGTCATGACATTAGCGTAGGCTTCAAGAATTGGTGGAGATAGAAGTGGAATGTAAGCGGTGTTTAGAGCTTTGGTTTTAGTCCTTGTTAGGTTTGAAAAAACTGAAACCCTAGCTGAATTCAATCAAATAAAAATCAACTTTATAAAAGATTTTTAGGTTTTCGTTTATGTTCATCTTGAATTTTGCCATTATGTGTGATGAATTTAAACAAACATATTCAATTTGGTTTTAGGTTTGGCGAATTTTGAATTTTTTCCTTAAAAATTCACTGAACCCAGTGACTTAGATGCCAGACTCACAAATTTTGAATCCAGATTCACAATCATGAACTGAACATTAATCACCACCAACTGAATCTCCAACTATTACATCAATCACAACCAACTTGGACTCCAACTATTATTTGGGATGTCTCGGCTCTAATGTTATGTTGCATTTTGGAGCACATACAAAAGACAAGTAATATGGAAGACAAAATGATGCTAATAATGGATTTACATAACATAAACATTTATTACAATGAATTGATTTCATATTAGTAAATCCTCTTTTATATCATACGCGAGGTAGTTGTACTGCCCACAGTACCTAATTACTATATTAAATAACACTTTATTAATTGTGCCATATTATATGCATCATTACATTCGTTATATTTAATTAAAGGACATGTATGTTAGGAGTGTTATACTCCATGATGATGTTCAATGAATTTTTGTTTTCTCAATTATTCACAAGGAAAAATAGTGTTGCAAATCATAATGATTTGCTGGATGTCATGACTCAGTCGAGTATGATTCAAGAGGTGATTCAAATGTGCTAGACCCAACTAATGTGTATCAATGAAAGAAACTCAACCAACCCATAAATAATGCTGATTATGTATGATGTAACTTTTAGTAGTGCAACCATACAATTTAAACAATACTCACTGTCGTTGATTGGTTAGGACAAGAAGTTAGAATCTGCGTTGAGAGTAGATTGCTTTTATATGAAGGAAGAAAAATTGAGTTTGTGTACAATGACTGTCTAGCTCCTTGTCTTCCAGTCGGCTTGAATGTGATGACTAATATAAATGATTGAAGCTTTCATATTGATTATGTGATTTTTAATTATATATGTGAATGTTCTGTACTGTTATATCCTTTACTCATCGTAGAAGGCAGTAAAAAAATACCCCCGAAAAGGACAATCCAGAAAAGAATGTTTCCTATTTGTACAATCAAGCAAAACTTTAAGTACTGAAAAGGATTTCATAGTAAAGATAAGATATTATTAACGTCCACAATTGACCAATGAAAGGGTCAATGGGACTATAAAATACTGTCAGTGGTCCATGTGGAATGGACTATGGGAATGTGGGGAAGACTCAAAAAAATAAAGTAAAGCAAAGTGGAAGATATACAAATGACAGCTCAGTTTATAAGCTAAGTAGAGCACACAAAAATTATTTGGTAGCTCAGGTTTTAGAAGATTTTGATGTTCTAGTAGATGCAATTGATAGCTTACTGCAGCTGTCCTTATTCCTTTCTTAGTATCGGTGATTTTTAATGTTATTTTCTTACAGAGAAACAAGTTGATATTTTTATTTTCCCAAAATTCAGTTATGTTCCTCTTTAAGGCAACTTAAGTCTTAATACCATTGAAATCAGAATTGAACAGATTCTCTTTCTTTAAGACTGTATTTTCGTACTAGCCTTCAAGTCTACAAAATAAATATGGAGAGTTTGATTCATGTCTAGTTTATGTTGAGCACATTGGTCATATATTTGGTTATAGATGCCCCTTGAACATTGACTATTAGACAATCTCAGAATTTTATGCTACTTTTTGGCAGGTTGGTTGTATTACTCGTATTGTTCCCCAGAAAGGCGTTCACCTTATTCGACATGCTATATATCGAACCCTAGAATGTGGAGGGCAATTTGTTCTTTTGGGCTTCAGTCCAGTTCCACATATTCAGGTATATATGGTCAACTTCATATTGTTTTTGCATGTGAGTTTAATATATTGTCAAAGAAATTTTGACAATAATTTGGTCTTTCATTGGTTATTTTAAAGATTATTTGTCTATGTATGTTTTTCATTGGTTATTTTAAAGATTATTTGTCTATGTATGTTTATTGTCATTTTCTTTTCATTTTAATTCAATCAGCTAGGTAACAAGAATGCCTTTAGTAAATTCAGTTATATGTTCCGTCATTTAAATTAGTATTTTTGTTTTATTGGTCACAAAAAAACCATGGAAATAAACATTGTTAACATGTCGATTATACAAAGGGAGAGATACAATGGTTTATGATTGATGCCACAACAAAGGTGAATATGGTAGCCCGCCCTTTCATGATGTTGCAGAAAGGTGAATGAACATGCTTTTATGATTGTTCCTTTTTCATGAATTACTGATATGGAATATGCCTCATGTTATGGGGCTATTCATTGTTATAGATGTGACAAATGCAAGGCTTCTAAGCCACAAAGAAAATGTTAGTATCTAATAATTGAAGAGATACATGAGGGCCCCGAGACTCACTAGCTCAAAATCAGAATCCAAATCAAAGAAATCGTGAAAGGGGTACATAAAAGTTTGTTAAAATTAGTTTTACACAGACCGATATACATGATTGTTTTGTAGGAGGGTAAGAAGGAAAAACCAGTTCAACGTTACAACCACAAATGGTGTGAGCTTCCCAAACCATGGAGAGAACATTGAAACCTAATAATTGGAAGCTATGTTTGAGCCATGCATCTCATGATCTCAAAATTAAATTCAAAGCAAGAAAGAAAGGTGCACATAAAAAAATGTTAAACTTAATTTTTATGCAAAGTAATATTCATAAATGTTCACGAAGAGTCTATGTAGGGACTGTTGCCTCAAAATCTAGCAGGCCTTGTGAGATGCCTCACAAGACAACAACTAGACCAAGGGATAAAAATGAGGTGGAGGTCCATTGTCACATGTATGTAGGGATTGTTGCCTCAAAATCTAGCAGGTCTTGTGAGATGCCTCACAAGACAAAATCTAGACCAAGGGTTAAAAATGAGGTGGAGGTCCACTGTCACCACAACACTCCATCTCCTGCTCTTTAGTAGATTTTCAATGCAAGGTAGGCTTCTCTGTATAAGTCACCTATAGGTATTCTTGTTGATTTTCTAGTTGCAGACAAGACTATAAAGTTTTTCTTTCCGATAACTACTTCCAATGATACATTTTAACTTCTTAGAGCATTCAAATAATCAGCAAGTTATACTTCGAAAATTTCAACCATTAACTTCAGTAGAGCAGTAAAGATCATAGTAAAACAATGAAATAAGAGACACCAAAATTTCTTAGGACAACCCCACAAGGGGGAAAACCCGATAATCTTTCCTTATGAGAAACTGTTCAATTCATTCAACTTGTACATCAGATAATTCTAGTCAAAAGGTTAACCATTGACCACATTAAATGCCAATTCAAATAGAGTCAAAGGAGAGAGAGAGTCAGCTTTTAGCTCACTAGTCAAGACTGGTCAGGGGGCCAAATTTTCGGCCTGCAGTAGCTAGTCAAAGGGCAAAAATGCAGTCTTGTAATTCCTCAGACAAATTTGGTCAACTCTCTGAATTTGACCTATGGTCAAAGCATAGTCAACACCTAGAAACATCTTCATAGATTTGGTAAACAACTGGTCAATGATTCAAGGAATATTTGGCCTTCAACCACAGATAGAGATTCGATCAAACCACAACAGAAGAATTCAAGTCAATGTTGGTCAATGCAGGGAACATAAAGTCAACTTTGCTTGGTCAAAACAATCATCTTCCTCCTTCGCACGTGTGAACGGAATCCTTGTAGAACAGGTCTGAATTGTGAGTGATGTGATGCAAAAATGAGAAAGTTGAATCTCCAATATATAGTAAATCAATGGGAGGGGTTTTGACCAAGGGTAAACCCCTTCAATAGGTGGGGTCGAATTGACATGTTGGGCTAACTTGGATAGAAAGAAATCAATTTATTTCTCCTTTGTTTTTGATAATGAAAATATTGACCACAACGATAATTTTCCAAAGTTCCCTCTTAGCTAGGGATGTGCTTTTCATTCTCTCTATCAGATGTACAAATTTCATCACAAGAGAAGGTTAGCATTAAGGTCATCCCATAAGCCAAAGCCAATGGCATCATCAAGGTTAGAACCCAATTGAACATGGGATTAATCAACATCGTTCATGAGGCCAAAACCCTCCAACCATCTCATTGGTCTCCCAGTGAAACAAAATGGCTCAAAGGAGTAATCAGGATCAAACTCTCCAACCATACCAATGATCTTCCTGTTAAACCCAATGACCTAAGAGAGTACATAGGGTCCATCTCCCCGACCATAAACAAGTGTCTCTTGGTCCATGATCCAAGGGAGGAATCCCTATCTCAATATCAAACTCCTCAACTATATAGTCTCTTGGCCCACAACCCAAGGGAGGAATCCTAATTTCAATATCAAAAGAGCCAATCTCACCGACCATGTGGTCTCTTAGTCAAATACAATGACTCAATGGAGAGTACTCAAAATCAATGTCCCCGACCAAGTTCGCTGGTCTTTTGGTTAAACACAATGACCTAAGGGAGAACCCCAAGCCTCTGAACCAACCTCCCCAATCATAAAGGTTTCTCAGTCGAACTCAATGACCTAAGGGAGTAATCAAGACAATCCTCCCAACCATAAAGCATGGTTTCTCAGCCAAGCCCAAGGATGATTGTTATTCTCATGATGTTATACATTCGTGCTCTCTCTCCAAGAGGGATTCTCAGCCACTCCAAGCTTCTCTCAGAAGCAAACAAACTTCATCCAGGACTGTGGCTTTGTCAAAACGTCAACAACATGCTCATCAACAGAAATGTATTCGAACTTCACAATGTTGAAGAATGTAAATAGGTTCGGTCTCCATAAATGTATTTGAGTGATTATGTATTGTACTTGTCAAAATAATAAAGAAAATATTTTTATTATTGTATCAATGACTTATTTAAGCATGGGTTTCATGCTTCGGTCTTCATTATATTAGTCAAAGTCCCCATTGTGGAATCCTAGGATTATTATCCAGTCAATAGAGTCATTGTACAATTAAAGAGACCCTTCTTGGGCTTTGGAATCATGTAAAAAGGTTTATTATTGAGTAAAATATGATTTATGTAACCTCCACACCAAGTCAGCCTAAAGGAGATCAAGTCGGTCTAAGGGACACCAATTCGACCTCACCTGGAACCTATAAATAGAAGGAGATCAAATTCATTTGGAGCATCTCATCTCAAGCAAGTTTGATATCTCTAGTGAAGCTAGAAAAAGTGCGAAGTGGGTAAAGGAAGTCAAAAGAAGTGCGAGTTGGGTAAAGGTCAAAGAGAAAACGAAAATTGAACTTTTGGTGGTACTCTCTCTCTCTCTTTCGTGCCCTAGTTTGGGAGATCAAAGTCTTTCAAGTGTTGCTACTGCCTAATGCCATAAGTTGCTGCTAGTCGAAGTTGCTGGGGTTGAAGTGCTACTGCAAGGGGTCAAAGATCTGGAAGGGCTGACTTGGTGCGGAGAGAAGGTTTGGTCTATGTCTAGGTTGAAGAGTCTCAAAGAAAACTATTGAAGGAAGAGAATTTTTGACTGGGTTTTCCCCTCGAGAGGGTTTTCCCCTTGGCATAGCGCCTACGTCTTGTGTCTTGTGTTTTTGTGATCTTCGTACACACTTATTGTGGTAATTGCTTGATGAAAGATAAGATAATAAAGAAGTCAAAGAAGCCAACATAACTCACAAGTAGTTATCATGAAAGAGGAATCAAATCCTAATCTACTTGCATCGATTTCTCAACATGGTTTTAGAGCTAAGGTTAGGAAAGGTTGAAGATCACTTTGTTGGCTCAAAAGGAATGAACATGGATTCTCCCTCTTTGATAAACTATATGAGAATGGGTAGCAACATTGCTGGAAGCTGGATTAAGAAGGTCATCCACTACTTATTCAACAAGGTCAAAAGTCAAGAGTTCTTGGCTGCTCTTACAGGTTCTCTTAGTAATGACAATGCATGGATCATTGATGGTAAACAAATTCATACACTATCAAAGGAGCCATCTTCTCATGCAGTGGAATTGGGTGGCAATAAAAGCTACACTGTTAGAGGCCTGGGATCAACATTGTTGAAGCCAAAAAATGGATCGAAGCTGCACGTCAACAACATACTATATGTTCCAGGTTTGAAAAAGGATTTGCATTGTATTTCTTATTTAGAAGATAAAGGGGATAAAGTTGCTTTTGTTGATGGAAAAGTATTTGTTTGGGGAAAAGACTCTAGCATTGATAAAGCTAGGGTTATTGGAGTTCGTGAAGGAAGTCTTTATAGAGTTATTACACCACCTCCTCAAGCTTTGGTTCACATGGAGATCACTCCCATTGAGTTATGGCATAGGAGGTATGGTGATCTACATTATAAGTTTACCCTACTCTTAATCAATTGGTTCATGGCATCCCCAACATGAAGTTAGATCATGAAGGTGTGTGCAAGGGATGCTCTTTTGGTAAACATACATGAAAGCCATTTCCTAATAGTGAAACTAGGTATAAGGAGATATTAGACCTCATTCATTTTGATGTGTGTGGGCCCATGTCTGACAAATCACTTGGAGGTCATCTCTACTATGTAACATTCATTGATTACCTTTCTAGAAAGACATGACTTGACCTTCTCAAAACAAAAGATGAAGTATTTGAAAAGTTCAAGGAGTTTAGATCTGAAGTGGAAACCCTAAAGTAGCTATGGATTTTGCCACCTCATGAACGGCTACTTTTGGGCTTGCTTATCTAATGGTTCCTATCCTAAGCTTGCAAGGAAAGGTAATTAGAAGAGGTAATACCGAGGGCTAATGCGGGTTATGAGCTTGGGTTTCTCTTGTCAATGTAGGTTAAGCAGAAGAGCAATAATTCAATTCCCATTATATGAAATGCTCATGGGGTCATTTTACTTGATATCTAGTTGTCTGAATTGAGTAGGACTAGGTAGAGACCTCCTAAAAGCACTTGCCTATATATAAGAATTCACCATAACCTTATTAGATTACTAATTCTAATCTTACTACTCCTGTAGGCATGCACTGTAACTAAATTGATTGCATATTGTAAAGAAGCAGGAATTAAGAGGGAGCTCATTGTTCCCTATTACCCCGAACAAAATGGAGTGGCTGAAAGGAAGAACATGTCAATTGAAGAAGGCATTCGAACAATGCTCCTTGATCAAGACCTACCAAAATTCTTATGGGGAGAAGCAACAATGACAACTGTGTACGTTTAAAATAGAAGTCCTCATAGAAGTCTTAATAATATAACACCCGAAGAAGTATTCACAAGAAAGAAACCAAGTGTGGATCACCTCCGAATCTTTGGAAATCCAACATACATCCATGTTCCACGAACAAGCAAAGGAAGTTGGATTCCACAAGTATCAAGGGAATATTCGTTGGATATAGTCTCTCCTCAAAAGCATATAGAATCTACATTAAGGAAGGAAGAGATATTGAAGTAAGCAGAGATGTCATATTCGATGAAAATCAAGGCTACAAGAAATCAAAGGATATTCCTATTGATTCTGATGGCGAAGAAGTTCCAATATTTGAAGAAGAAGAAGATCATCATGAAAACCCTACTGCAAATCAAGAAGAAGAAGAAGGACCAAGTGAGCCTATTCAATCTGTGGTCATCCCAACCACAAGGAATAGGCCAAATTGGTTAAAAGCTACATTAGAAGACGCTAAAGGACATGAAACTGCAAAAGGAACCTTCAGGAAAAGTAAAAGACCGAAGAGATATTCTGGTTATTTTTCCACGGAAAAGCGTAATTTCATTAATATAGAGAAATAAAATTACATGTTGTAAATTGCAGATAGACAAGCAACACCCAGCCAAAGGCCGGTGGTAAGTAGAAGCATTCAATAAAGGAAACTAATATACAATGGACAGAAAACTAAGTTTTCCTTCCTTTTTTCTTCTCAACCTTGCGCCAACCTCCTTGCTGCTGAGTGGTGAAAAGAGCGAGCATGGGCTCATCAGGTCAAAGAATGTCTTTATCTGAATTTGAATTGTCTGATGAGTGTATTCGCTTGCACCCGCTTGGATCCATTGATTCTGGTACTTTCTCCCCCTGGGAATCTGATACTTGGTTGTCCTGAGTTACCCTAGGAACTTAAGCTAAGCCCACTTGTTTTTATGGTGCTTGTGTTGCCTGGTTGTTCCTAGGAGGTGGGATTTCCTCCACAACTTCGTCTTCCTCCATTTCTTGTTGGGTAGAAAAGCAGTTCTGTGGTAGAAAAGCAGTTCCGTGTGGACTCCTTCTCAACTTCTTTTTCCTACATATCCTGTGGGGATGGGTGGAAATTCCACCCTTTTTGCAATTTCCCATTTCTCTTCCTTCTGTTGTTGTCTTTTTTGGCTTCGGGGCATAGATTTTGAAGGTTCCCTACTTGTCTACAGATTCTACATTTGAAGGCTGTGTTTTCATAGTCCAGTATCTGAGTCCAATTCATTTGCTTATGGATTAGATGAATGCGGTCCGACAAGCCTTTGCTGAGATCCACGTCCACACAAATCCTAGCATGTGTATAGATCCTTTCCTCCAATCTTTGGGTATCCATCTTTAGGTATTTCCCAATGCTATTCCCAATACCTGAAAGAATTCGCTCATCCTAGAGATGAAGAGGGACGCTGTGCAAGTGAATCCACATCGACATTCTTGAGATGACCATGGTGTTTGTATTAGAATAATACTATTTTAGTTTAATGCTCATTCTTTTAGCTGTTGCTAATTTTATTCTTTTAGCAGTTTCTTAGATGAAACTGATTCTTTACATAGAAACTTGATGTTCTATCTTTGTAAATATCTCTGTATTATTATTGAGTATTGTTGCTCAATTAATTCAATCAATTCATTTGGAAATCCATATGTGTGTTTCGCACTGTTTTAGATTCTCTCACATGGTGGGAAACATATGGCGGCCAGGGACTTTTGTGAAAATTGGCAAAAAAAAGTTCCATCACAGGTTGTAAATACTTCTTCTGCAGAGAGGTGTTGGGGCACCTACAGCGTCATACATAATGTGAAAAGAAACAGACTCAATGAAAACTGGGCAGAAAGCTTGGTTTATGTGCACTACAACTTGAGGTTGTTGAGTCATTACTGTGATCGGACTTATGAGGATCCCACATATAAAATTTGGGACAACCACCCAGAGGAAGACAATTTGGAGGATGGCACTATACATCTTGAAGAACTAGAAGAGGAACTTGTAAGGGATGAAGATGAAGCAGCTGCAGCAGTCATGCCACCTCCACCATCCAGTAGCAGTGCTAGAGTTCCGAGTCTTGTTCCTTTGTTGTCGCCACCTCCATCTACACCCTCACGTGGAGGGCATGTGCCTTCTAGTTCTAGTCGTCAGTCTGTGCGGGAGACTCCTAGAAGACCACCACGACCTGCTTATACTCCTAGAGACTCTCGTGGCAAGGGCCACATGTAGATTTACAGTTTACTTGTCTTTTCTAGCTTCTATTAGTTTTCATAACTGTTGAGTCTTGAGTCCTTGACTCTTGACTCTTTCATATCATAATGATATTTTTTGTAAACAATATATGACTGTGACAATGAAAATTTGAAGTTTGAAGTTGGCTATAACCATCTGGGTAAATGAGTTGTGAATTTATGAATATGATTCGCTTCGTGAAAGACTAAAAGTTTTGTTTCATTTCATTTCATGTATTCCTGTTTGTCATTTTATTCAATGTCATTTGTCATGTTTAAGAGTTAAGAATCTAGAATTAGAAATATAAGAATATATTGTCTTGTAATGGTTTAACTTAGCTACAAGTACAGACTTGGTGATCAATGATGAAAATTTATATAATTGGAATTTCAATTTTGAAGCCTTGAAAGTTAAAGCTTTAAGATGAAAAGGAGGGTCGTATTACACCACGTCACTGAACAGAATTCTATCAATCTTCCAGTTTGTACTAAGTATGTTCACAATCTTGTTGGACACGGTTGATGAAGATTATAACTTCTAGATGATTGATGTGATATGGTTCAATGCATCAATCATGATTTTTTATGTTTTTTTATATAATTCATCATCTACAACTATTTTTGTTGCATATATGTATCAAATTAAAAAAATATAAAAAATATATATATTTTTAAAAAATCGCTCTGGGATTCGCTCCCAAACCGAGAGCTTCTAAAAATGTCGCTCCCGCTCCCAAGTAACATTGATTCACAAGCAATTTCCTAAGACATATGGCTTCGCACGAAGTTGTGCTAGCTGCCATATATTATGCTTCAGCTGAGCTCAGAGCCACGGATTTTTGTTTTCTACTACACCTGGAGGTCATTCCTGATCCAACGTTAAAACAGTACCCAGTTGTACTTTTTCGATCTACTAAACTTCCAGCCCAGTCTGCGTCAGTGAACCCACTCAGGATGGACATTCCAAGTATACTTCTTCCTTGTGAATGTCGTGTAGAAATGTGGTCTTCACATCCATCTAATGAAGTGTCCATTCTTAGCTAGTAGCAAGAGCAATGATAGATCGGATGGGAGTATATTGGACAATACATGCAAAACTATCATCATAGTCCTCTCCTGCTCTGAAGATTTGCCTGTAGGAGAATTTCTGGTACTAGTTTCTGTTGGTCGAAGTGGTTGGACCAACGAATCATCTTTTGACTACTCCTCGGAAGGCATTTCTTGGAATTTCCTGAAAACTCTGTCCTCCATGAACTTTATATCCCGCCGAACTACTACCTTCCTACTCCCTAGAAGATAGACTCTATATGCCTTCGCATTCTCGCTATATCCCACAAGATATCTTCTCTCGACATTTTGATCTAATTTCTTTCTCTTTTCTTCGAGTATATGGCAATACGCCAAACTCCCAAATATTCTGAAATCACTGACTTCAGGGGTCTTCCCAATGAAGACCTTTTTCCAGAGTGATTTTGCCCAATGCCCTATGTGGAGTCATGTTCTGGACATAAATTGTTGTGCTGCATGCTTCTACCCACAGGAATTTGGGCATATCCTGATCATACAGCATTGCCCTAGTTGCTTCCACAATAGTCTTGTTTTTCCTTTCTGCTACTCCATTCTGCTCTGGATTGTAGGGAGTTGTCCACTCCCTTCTAATGCCTTCCCTAGCGCAAAAATCGGTGAAGTCCTTGTCAACATACTCTTCACCATTGTCTGAGCACAACACTTTTATCTTTTTTCCTGTCAGCTTCTCCACTAAAGCCTTGAACTCTTTGAATCGACCAAAAACCTCATCCTTTGTTTTCAGAAAGTAGGTCCAAGTCTTCCTGGAATGGTCATTGATGAAGGTGACGAAGTATTCCGCACCACTAAGAGATTTTGTGGACATCGGTCCGCAGATGTCTGAGTGTATCAATCCTAGAACACTCTTAGCTCTATTGTTACTTCTGGAAAACGCTGCTTTGGCATACTTTCCTAGAGCGCACCCCTGCATACATCATCTCATTCGGTACATAGTTCTGGAACTCCAGATATTGTTTTCCTGAGAATTCTCAGATCCCCATGGTGTAAGTGTCCCATCCTCTTGTGCCATAGTTCATTCAAATCTTTATCCTCATTGCTGCCTATCAGTGCCATTGAAGATTCTAGCTGTAATCTATACAGCCTATTACTTATGATTCCAATTTGGGCCTTCTTTTTCCAACTCGGGTGTTTGACATATACTTTCTCCTCAATGAAGAAAACGGTGTAGCCCTTGTTTTGAAGTTGATATACGAAGAGTAAGTTCATCCTCAATCCTGGCACATGCAACACATTGGTTGCTCAAAGCCGCTCTCCTGCTTCAGTTTGAAAGACTACAGTACCTCTTCCTACAGTGGTACACTTTGTCTTATTTCCCATGGTGATCTGAAAATTCATCCTTTCTCCCTGATAATCTGAAAAACATTCTCGAATTCTTGTCATATGCCAAGAAGCTCCATTATCTATATACCAGACCTCAAAGAAGGCAGAGCTTGCTAGGCAAGTGACTTCTTCTTCCAGTCTGGAAGCTAACATAGAATAATCGTGATCCATGTCCCTTGTGCTATCTTCTGGAAATCTGCGTGAGTCCCTTTGAGTTGATGCCTCTGCATCATGCTCTTGACCCATAGCCGATTCTTCTCTCCTGTTGTCGGATCTTTGCTCTGATTCCATGTGAAAGTTTCTAACATGAAATTCTACTGCAGCTACTGATTTATTTCACCTACTTATTCTTCAGAATAAGTTATTTACAAAATCCCTTCAACAAATATAAAAATAAATTTTACTGCAGTTATCACATAATTACACAGAGAAAATACATACACAAGAACCAATCACATCAACACCGTTGTTTTTAAACAATTGTGCCCGAAAAAACCCAATGTGGGAAAACCGATGCAGCAGATGAAGGTTTTTTTAATCTTCAGCAACAATCACTTTTACAAGAAACGATTTTACAGAGAAACAGAGAGAAAACACCTTAGATTTTCCCTTAGAAACTTCATGACACCTTGGAGACCCTTCTCCCACTTCTGCGTCACTATGTGTCGCTCATCCTGGCTCTGCGTCAGCCTGCGTGAGGGTTGCGTCTCCCCTGGATTGCGTCTCCCTTTGCATTGTCTCTCAATGTCCCGGCGTCACCTCCTCCTCAGCTACTAATTGTTGTTGTTGCCCTCCTCTTCCTCCACCCTGCAACTCTCCCTCTAAAATCGATCTCCTTCTCTTTGAGAATCGATTTTCCTTGAGATACTGAGTATCTGCCAGTGTGTCTCCAAATGATCCTCAAGTCTTCTCTTATACTTTTCTTGTTGATGAATCAACAGTCGAGATTAAGTCTCTAATCAACGGCTAAGATAAAAACAAACTTGATCGTCATCTCTTAAAAGCTTCTCACCCTTATCTTTATTAATACCTATTAATATTTTAATTTTCCTAAGTTTAGACTTAGGAACCCATTAAAAATATTAATTATTTTAATAACTCCTCATCTGGGTGGAATTTTTCCAAACGATTTCTGGGTCTTGGAGATCTCATGTGCCTTAGCCTCTCCACCAAATTCCAAGGCTAGAGCACATTTGATGCTACCAAAAATCAACATGTATCACAATTCACCATTAAAACCTTATTTTGCAACAATAGTGATATAATTATGGGTTCCCCCTAGATTGAATCACTAGGATCTGTTATCCTAAATATCAAGAAGAAGTTTTTGACATTTTCATACAAAAACAAAAAGATAACATTACAGGATGCTACAGTGAAGCCAGATTCCATAACACAAGAAGATCCGCAAGATATCGCAAAAATCATTTCTCAATAAAGTAAAAAATAATACAAAATATGCAAAATGAGATTGACAAAATCATTGCCGACAAAAATAAAGAAGTTTCTTGGCTTAAAGACCACTGTGAAAAATTACTGACACAAATTAAGAAGCTTAAGAAGGATAAGAAGTCATTAGAAAACAAGGTACAACAACTTATCGAGAATGAAGCATCAAATGTAGGAATTCAAGTTTACGAAAAAACAACAGATACCGATCCAGTGAATGTCACAACTCAGGATGAAGACATGCAAGTTGATGAAAATACAAACTTAGATGTTGTAGTTCAGACAATGAACATCCCAAGTGAATGTTATGTAACCAACTCAACAACATCTTCACCAAAAGAAAATCAAAAAATTACTAGACGCCCAATAAGGGGAAGTCAAACCAAAAAAGTTCCATATCGACATCTGAATCACGAGAGTAGACAACTCAATCAAGCTACGTATATGACCATTCAGAACAGAAACACAAGCAGATGTTCCGAAGAATATTGAAGTAACCTCAATCCAATGTTATGATGACAATTCGTTACAAAATTCTAGTGATCAGAATATTGCACAAAAGATTAATCTAGGATGGTCTGATCCCTTCGCAGTGCGACAGTTTTGTTTGTCACTTAGAGAATCATATCAACTTGTATCGACAAAGATGACTGTCCCGAGACAAGAAGACATTCAAAACCGAAAAAGAGATCAAACCTTTTGCATCAACAAGCTTGGAGGATAAAGCTTTTTTGAGCAAGGCAATGTTATGAATAAAATATATATAAATAATATAAATATAAATAATTGTAATAATGATTAGTTAATTAATAATTAGTTAAACAAAGAGGCATGTCTAAGGAGACATGATCGCTCATGAAAGGGTACTTACCTGGCTATATATACAGGGCCCTCACTCTCATTGAATCATCATTTTTATTCATACATTTAATATATAATCTTGTACCTTCAATGGAGATCTACATATTCCAAGTCTTCTGGAGTATTTAACTTGAAGAACAAACATTGTTCGTTTTAGTGGATGGCAAGCCTCTTTTACAGGAAAGCATGTGGACTCTAGGCAATAATTGAATACATCACCAAGAGATAGGATAGCATAATCTGATGTCTGATTAAGTAGGAGCAGGGCAGTTTGGCGTGCACCAGATTGATTCATGATACATGATGTCCATCTATTGGTTGCATACAAGGATCAGTGATGAGGCACAGATGGGCGTCAACCGTTAGCAATGCTTTGCCACAACAGTTAGTTATTATCAAAGTGGCGCAGCACCAACATGGCAATTTCCTTTTGGGATTAGCATGGGACCCTGACATTACAATACTTGACAGCGCAACCACCATTATGGGTGAGATGATCTTTACAGGGGAAGATCACTCAGATCTTCCATTGGACTTCAATTTAGTTGAGGGTGTTTCACTTCTTAGTGATTCATTGGGCGTATCAGAGTTCCTGTGGGAGAGGATCCTTTTTAGCAAGTTTTGGAAGGTACTTTCAGGGGTTCAATCGTGAGGTGCACGAGATTGGTTTTCTGGTAGATAAACTTCTTGAGGAGTTGGTCGGACTTTCACCTTATCAAGACGCTCTACTTATTAGAAGTACGCATAGGGCCTCTATTGTCTATTCCTTGTTGGTGAGTGAGTGGAGCGAGAGATGCTTCACAATGACTAGGATGGTTTGGGACCTCGGTATTCATTTGGATCAACTTGTGGAGCGACAACATGCGATGGCATTGCTTGAGGGCAAGCAAATTTGGGAAGGGGAGACTATAATTTCCCCAAATTTTGGATTACTAGGCAAGGTGGTTAGGAGGGTTTTCCAGAGCTTGTGTCAGCCTGGTCATAGAAGCAAGATTACTCCATTGGTGGGCCCAGAGGGTTTTAGAGGAGTTTTATGGGTCCCACTGGGATCGCTTACCATATTTCATCATCGAGATCAAATTTTACATGGTTTGCTCTTAGTTCCATTGCGTTCTGACGATTTTCATAAAATGTCGTTAATAACATGCATATTTTGACTATTTATGCTTAAGGTGTTGCTTCAAGCTAATTACCTGGAAAAACACCTTAGTGTAATAGCTCGTTGGAATCGGGGTAAAAAAATCTATAAGGAAGAATGATAAAAAGGGGATTTGGGTGGCTAGTGTGACCACAGAGGCGAATTAAGCATTTTCCAGCATTAAAAGTGACTTTAATTAGTTTATAAAAGTCACTTTATTAAATAAAGAAAGGAAAAGTGCTTTTAAATATTTAATTGGAGAGAAAAGGTAAGTGAGTTATAAAAAAACAAAAAGAAAAGAAAAGGGGGGTAGGTGAACGTGAAAAGCAACCCTAAACTCATTAAATAAGGAAAATGAGGAGATTCTTCTCATTCGTGCATTGTGTGTGAGTGTGGAGAAAGAGCTCTTGAAGAGAGTTTGAAGGAGAAGTTAAGGGTTCCCTAAACCCATTAAATAAGGAAAATGAGGAGATTCTTCTCATTCGTGCATTGTGTGTGAGTGTGGAGAAAGAGCTCTTGAAGAGAGTTTGAAGGAGAAGTTAAGGGTTTGGAACTAAGTTGCACGAAACCCCGAAACATTTCGGAGTTTCCGAAACAGCTACGTTTAGAAACGTCACCTTCCAAAAATGGAAGCATCGGTCGAAACGTCAGCCGAAACATCATATATGTTCATATAAATAAATAAGTGAATAACACATTATCTTTGCGAGAAAAAAGGGAATAAGACCCATAGATGACAATTTAGAAAGAAAAACAAGTCTATACTCACTCTCATGGATGATTTACATGATGGTCAAGTTTCGGTTGAGTTTCGGCCAAGTTTCGGAGTTTCGGGTACAAGTGCGGCCCGAAACGCCAGGTTCCTAGAAGTTTCGTTCAACATAGGTTTGGAATCTTAGCTGCCATAGCAGACTTTGGTGTTGCAGCGAGACACCCTAGTTTGGGATTTGTGAGTGAAATCACTCAAATTTCACCACTGCGCTTCGGTGGAGACAAGATTTGCAAGAAATATTTTGGTAGCCAAGCAGAGTTCGAGTTAGTTTTTTTTAAGGTGCTGCTCACAGCATGAAGGATATTTTAAGGTGCTGGTGGTTCGATTCACCTTTTGGGAGGAACAGTTTCAATTTACAGTCACGGCTGAGAGCACACTTCACTGCGAACTGAGTCTCCCTTCTATCTGGGCTGTGTATCACTCAATTGCTGTAGCGTATGGGTTGCAAGGGTGAAGTACTGTCTCAGGCAGGTCTTATTTCATATCTGGGCACAAACTAATCCCTAAAGAGGCTGCATTCTATTGCTGTGGGCCCACGAGTTCTGAAAATCATATTGAGGAATTCGAAAGCCATTTCTTCACCTTTATTTGCTGTTGTAGCTTCACTGGAAGGCATGCATAGTACCTCAGGGACATATTTGAATGGCTTGGTGCTGATACAAAGACCTGGGTACAGTGTGAACCTGTGTATCAATTTATGGGCAACATATATCATAAACAAGTGTTGGATCATTGTTCCAAAGGTCCGATAATTGTGTATGCATCCATTCCTATTGACTGTTTCACTACCAAGGAGCTGATATCCACGCCAAGTGAACTATTGTTTCCAGATCTGTTGCCAGAGCACATTCCAAGTTCCAAACTTAAGTGCTATGCATTATATCAGTTATTTGTATGCCTGTATATGACTGAGTTAATGGCTGTTGCAATTCTGAGTTATTCTCCTTGATAAAAGATGCTCAGTTCCTCATCACATGGTATTTAATAGTAGTGTATTCCATGTTGAATAATTGTGAATGGTATATATATAACCGCTTGAGCTCAATTGTCTAGTTCTGTTATCATTTAACTGGAAATATTGTGGAAAATTGTGCACCTACAGCCAACAGATAACAAACTGATATGCAAAAGGGAACACTGTATCCTTCACACAGACTTGGAAATTTATTGGAAATTAAGAGAATATACAGGAGGGAATCCTACATCTTTTAACTGTGGTATTTTGATAATAATATGGCCAAAATTATGTATAACGGCTGTGAGTAATTTTCTGACTAATGAAGATATCATATTTGACTCTTTAGAGGCCTCATTTGGATGTTATTTGTCCACTGTATATATTTTTCTGAAGTTAAAATTATTAAGAAAACACCTACAGCAGTTTTCACACAATCTGTTCAAAGAAAGGTGTCACAGAAGAGCTTATACAACTCAAAAAAATTTAAAGAAAAACCAGAAGTTTGTCAAGGCAGAATCTTACACCCCATAAGGTTGAGAGTGAAATGCAATCTGAAAAGATATACAGTCCCTGCAAATGCAGCTCTCCAGATGCCAATGCCTTGGACAGGGAGAATATGCAAAAGAAATATGGTTTTGGATAAGGACTTCATTGTAAGATACCCAACCCCCTGATAGCTGATTAGGGCTTCAGAATTTATCTAGACCCGACCTTCCAGATCAAATTTATTTAGCAAAATCCACTTTCTCCAAACTCCCAAAAAGAGTGAGTTGGGCACCCTAACTACACAAATTAATGCCAATGAAGGGGAAGCCCACCACATCACAGAATATTGTAGGGCAGTAGTTAGGACATGCAAATACATTAAGTCATTTAAACTTAGAATTTGAATATTATGACTAACAACAAAACATAGTGACCTTATAAGACTTAGAGCAGCCATCATTAACAAAATAATTGCAAAGAAGAAAAGGACATCATTCCGCATTAGGTTGAGAGTGAAATGCAATCTGAAAAGATATACAGTCCCTGCAAATGCTGCTCTACAGATGCCAATGCCTCCTTGGACAGGAGAATATGCAAAAGAAATATAGTTTTGGATAAGAACTTCATTTTAAGATACCCAACCCCCTAATACCTGATTAGGGCAGCAAAGTTTATCTAGACCCAACCTCCAAGGTCAAATTATGTAGATGGGATTAGCAAAATTCCACTTTCTCTAAACTCCTCAAAACTTGATTCCAACACCACCATTGTCTTCTGATCACCCAGAGCTTTCCAGAGATATAAACCTCATCCAAATGTAGTTCTAGATAGGAAGTTATGCCCACTTAAAGTTTGCCTCTCTTGGCCACCCTATTCTCTGTATGTCCACACGGCCCCACCTCGGTGCAACACCTGGTGGCCTAGCCAACTTAGCATATTGACTATCGGGTCCCTGTGCCTACTCGAAGTGTTATTTGGAAACATTTGAAGGTCGACAGCCCATAGGCCGGCCACCTAAGGTTGATCTACTGATAGGCCGATCACCCAATCCCTGATCTGCCAATAGGCCGATAGCCGGACCGCACAATGCCCAATCTACCAATGGCCCGATGCCCAATCTACCAATGGCCACGTCACTGCCACTGCGGTTGTCACCTGGAAACCACCTTAGTGCCATGTCAACACCACATTATCTAACCACATCAGTGCCATGTGGTTGACACATCATGAACATGTCAATTCTTGTGACATCATACTCCTTGTCGAGTTTCAGGGATGTTGATGAGGTGCATTCTTGCAAAGGATGGATTTATCCTAACACTCAACATATTGATTACCTGACATCCCAATGCCCACTTAAGTGATGGCTCTTGGTCACAATGCCTATTGAACATGTAGGAAGGGGCAACAAACAACTCCAACACCTCCAACTCAGGTAATGGACTCTCAATCCATAGGAAAATAGTGCTCTCACATAGGAAAATAGTGCTCTCACATATTGATTACCTGACATCCCAATGCTCAGTAACCCAATACCCACGTAAGTGATGGCTCTTGGTCACAGTGCCTATCGAACATGTAGGAAGGGGCAACAAACAACTCCAACAACTCCAACTCAGGTAATAGACTCTCAATCCATAGGAAAATAGTGCTCTCACATAGGAAAATAGTGCTCTGGCTTACCTCTTGAAGGAAATGAGTTCCTTAGACAAACAAAAGACCTTCAAGTCCTCTCACTCTCAATCAGAACACAATCATTGTGGTTCCATCCCAAGCCCAGTGTAGGCAAGACCGTCCAATCCAACATAATACAAGAGACTTAGACCCCACTATAACCTTACATCACATTTGATAGTGATACTATTCATCTTTATTTATTTCGTAGGATAAGAATTTACAACTAGAAACCAAGATCAATACCCATTTTCTCATCTCATTGTTACAACATACACCACATATTAGCATAATCATATTCAAGGAATAATAAATAGAATTATCATCTCGTACACACTCATCAAATGTTTACTGTGTTGTTCAAACTAGCAGGCGTAGTAAATAGGCTAAAGCTAGAAAGCACAACAACACCCTAGGACAAAGGCCCACTGTCACCACATCCTATGACCCCTTCTCTTCATGGATATTCACCGACGGGAGGATTCCCAGTATCCCTCACTTACGATATATGTTCCTAGGATAGGTTTGAAGTAAGGCAAGGTGGCTCATTCAATGGAAAGATTCAATAAGAGTGTGAGCTTTGGGAGAAGCTACGAAGATTTTCCAAGAAAAACCCCTTGAAAGGAGGACTACAAGAGACCTAGGGTTGAGATATTTAATGATATAAGGGCTCATCCAAGGTCAGGGTAGACAAGAGAAAAGGCTACAAATGATATACTTCAACGAGTACTAAAGCTTAAGCCTTAAGGAAATCACCAAGTTGAAGGATTAGGACCTAGGGTTCCCCCTTGATGCGATGGCTAGAGCATCAAATTTCCGAAAATTCCACTGTGAGAATTCCACAAAAACTTGAGAATCACTAGGCGAGACACAAAGGAAGAATTCTATCAGAACAAAATCCAAAAATTCCTCCTCCCTAAAATTTCGCACCAAGCCCTAGAAAGCCTTCTTATCTTTAAAGGGACGAAGAAAAGAAGAGAATTTATGGATAAAATTTAAGGTTGACCACCAAGGGACAAGACTAGTGCCTAGACCATTGGGAGGTTGGAGTCATGGGAACTTTGATTTGACCAAAATGTTCTTCAAGGAGGCCTAAAGAGGAAGCCCTAACTAACCCTTTAAGCATTTACCCTCTTTAATCAAGTTAATGGAGTTTCATGGATCAAATACAATTATGTCCACTAGGAACATTCATTTCACATTATCAATGAGTAACACATGCAAAGATTTCTCAAGATTACCATTTTAAAACCACATTCAATAACTAGGGTACAAAATTTTATCAAGAGACAATACTCCATCCATTAGACATGGTGAAAATCAGAAATATGCCATTAAAGAGCACTTACAAGACAATGTGAAGTATTTCCATCCATTAGCAAGACATTAGAGGCTCCAAGAAAAATATAGAAAAGATCCAAACATCAAAATTCATCCATATACATCCAAATCCTTCACCAAATTGCAGGTCTGAAATCTCTAATAAGCCTTGTGAAAATCCCAAGTGATGATCTACATGAAAGAGGATTAGCTCTATTTATATGAGCCTCCTCTCATTCGAATTAGCCTAAAAATGCTATTGTTATTGAATGGATGAGAATCATCTCTCAAGAGACCTTTGCTACTGTGATAACACCATCTGAAAAAACCTTACTCAAAATCAATTGAAATCATTAATCATTAGGGGCAATAACCATAAATGCATCATAATGGACCATACCTAATGTTACAAGCAAAAGAATACTTCACACAAAGCTCACCTTCGAACGTCTAACTAGATCAAGTCATGTAAACAAGCTACCTCCTTATATTAGGGGTAGTTAGATCGAAAACCCTATCAGGTATTTTGGGCCCCCAAGGGGAATTGACATGTCTTAGGTTAGCCAATCAATTTGTAGGTGTGTGTCAAAATGATGGCTGTGAAGTGGGAAGGACTGAAGGGCAAGGTGTCATAGCCATGGGACCAGCTAATGGAGGTCTAACATCCTAAGTGTGTAGATGTAAGGAGGAAGCAACCATGGAGGCATGAGTTACACCTTTCCTAAACCTATTTTTTCCACCCTTTTGGTGCGTTTTTTACATTTTAATGATTTATCTTTATTATAACTCAGCAACCCAAGCTTGTTTTTGAGATTCTTCCATTACCCCTTTAGGATGAGTAAGTTTATCATTCATTGCAGTTGGAACAATACAACCATCCCTTTTTATGGAGGAAGCATAATGTGCTTCAGGAACTAGGTGATGGCTTATGAGGGGATAGAGCTCGTGCTAGGCTCATACCCACTCGCTAAATAAATGTCCCAACCATCTTTTGCAATTTACATTTTTCCTTTCAATGTAACCTTCCTATGTTTTTATCTATCTTTTAGTTGCATCAACCTCTAGGGCTAAGTTTTCTAGGCCTAGACTCAAAGATGAGGATGAAGGATGCCAATCCCAACAACCAATGACCACCAGCCCCAAGAATGGAGACAGATAATGGGGAAAGATGGAGAGTGCTAAGTATGGAATATATTGGACATGCCATTTCAATCAATGCTTAGCTAGTAGTGCCCTTCCTAAAAGCCTAAGGCCTCAGAGGAGATGCCACTAGACTAAAGTCAAAGACTAAACTCCCAGGTGAGGGAATAAGAATACAGTTGAGATCGGTCAATCATCCAATTTCTCCCCTTGATTAATATTAGTATGCCCACCTTAGGAAGGTCACACTAGAATAAAGTCAAAGACTAACCTCCCAAGTGAGGGAATAAGAATACAATTGAGATCGGTCAATCATCCAGTTTCTCCCCTTGATCAATATTAGTATGCCCATAACATTAAGTGAGAGCACATGATTGCAGAATGGTTAAAGTAGTTGTTGATGGATGACCTACACGTCAAGAAAGAATGTCAGATGGGAGAGAGAATTCCGACCAGAGCAAGAAATGGGCGATCCTAGCATCAAGTTATGTGTTGATCATATAGGGCTACTAGCTGGCTAGCTGGTTGTCAAAGGAGGAGAAAGATTTTCTCCTGTGGGTTACCCACTTTTTGGTGGGTAACAAGGCCATAACCAACTACAAGGGTCTTGAGAAACTACCTAAGTAAAAAACACTTTACATAGATCACTAAGCATGGTCTAGCGACAATACAAAATGTTACATCGTCACAAACTTTTGGCTCATCATGATACATCACAAAGGTCTTCATGAAGGAACAACTAATCATCTAACACTAGGCTCGAACATCAACTCAAAAATGTGTACAGGATCAACATAAATGTTGGTGCAATCTGGTGAAGAAAATGTGGCCACCCTAACGCAAATCTGAGGGATAACACCCCCCCACCCAAAAAAAAAAGAACGAAAAAACAAAGTGCCTAACCTGTCCTAAACCCTAATCCTAACCTATGTATAGATGGCCCCCTCTATTTGCCTCACATCTTTCTCGTTGAGCTTTTGCAAGCTTATGAAATCTTTGGAGTTGTAGCGGATACTCAAGAGTATTGATTCAGAACAGTTCTAGGGTAGATTCAGAGTGCTTCTTGGGCTGATTTGGAGGTGTACTTGGGAGGAATTAGAGTATTTCTTGGGATAACTCAGAGTTATCTTGAAACTTATTTGGATTTGACAAGCTCCTGTACCCATTTGCCCTTAAGTGCTCATCAGTCATCACGAGCCAAGCTCTGGGTTCCTACTTGAGTCCCTACCGTGCCTTTTACAGCTTACATATGAGGTGCATTTTCTTCTTTTAGCATGGACCCTTGGGGTTGTAGCATGAAGACTAAAGCTCCATTTAGAAAGGAACTACTCGCATTCCCCTGATAAATCGTTCATCTGAACTAAGATGCACCACTAAAACCAACTTGCTTCTCTTCATTTTACATCATAATCAATGCCCAACTTTTGTGCAAAAGCTTTTACTACTAGTGGTTATATGGTTAGGTGTGGACTTACCTAATGTGTTTGATTGGGTACTGTCAAAGGCATAAAAATGAGCTTTGGAATAAGTCATCAATAACTTTCCCCAGTGATGCAGGACTGTCTACTACATAGATAATATCATGGTTTGATCATCACATTCTTTGTAGTCAATTCAGTACATACGCATTGTACATTATCCCTCTAACTATTATTATATTGTGACATGTTTCAGGTGTTAAAAAACTGAACATCTAACATTCAACAATTTCCTCTATCCATGGGACGAAACTGTTGGGAGTTGGCACCTATTAATTGTTAATTTGGGGTAGCATCGGATGTGCTCTAGCCACGAAATTTGGTGGAGAGGTTGGGGCACATGAGATCTCCAATACCCAGAAAGGGTTTGGGCAGATTCTAAACAAATCAAGAGATATTAAAATAATATTATTTTAAGGGAGTCCCTAAGTCTAAACTTAGGGAAAATAAAATATTAATGTGTATTAATATGAATCTGTGTTAGAGTGGTCCAAAAGACATGGATCAAGCCAGATCTAATCTTAGTCGTTGATTAGGGACTTAATCTCGGCCGTTGATATGTCAACAGGAAAAGTTTAAGAGGAGGCTTGAGGGTCACTTAGAGAAAACACTAGAGTGATCAGTCATTATATTCTCTAGAGCAGGGTTTGCTAAAAGAGATAGAATCAGTGATCGGGATAGCAACCGAGGGGCATTGAGTACAGAGAAGGCAGAGATTGTGCCGAAAGAGTAGCGCAGCAACCAAGGAGAGTGACACAGAGCCAACAACGGCTCACGCAGGGCCACGCAGAGGCAGCCAAGTGCTGCATAGAGCACCAGAGGCTAGCGTGTCTGACGTAGAGGCCCAAAAAGTTGACGCAAGGCCTCCTGGAGCTGACGCAGGGCCAGCATGAGACAGAGAGGGGTTGACGCAATCCAGATTGGGCAAACGCTGGGGTTGCAGAGTAGTTTTGTGCTGATGAGCTACCGGAAGGATTTTCCGGGGTTTCAGCTAGGAGATTTCCTTCAAACTGTAAGGTATAGCTGCTAAGGAAATTCTATGTTGGGTAGGCCAATTTTGGCACCCAAATTGTACTCTGATATTGCTTAATAAGAAAGCCCTCAGATAGTTGCACCGGTTTTCCTGCATTGGGTTTTTCTGCGGACATTGGTCCAAAAATAATGGTGTCATGTGGTGTGTTTGTTCTTGTTTCTTTTAATTGTTGATCTGCAATATGTTGAGCATGCACTGGTGTTTATTTTCAGTATTTATTTTGTAAATAACTTGTTAAAGAAAAATAACAAGTAGGTAGAAATAAATCTGAAAAAGTGCATGAAGGGTTTCTAAACTAAGTAAACTTAGAAACTTCAACATTAATGTAGCTAAAGAGCGGGACCATAAGCGAAAAGGCTAGATTTATAGAACCACTGTATGGTATATAAATTTGATTTCTAAATCAGATTCTATTAAAATCATTTGCAGTGCCATAATACATAACCAAATAACAAACACTACAGCCCAGTGGGCTATCTCGAGTGGTTTAATGCTTTGAGCTTCATGCAGAGGTCTTGGAGTCTATCTCCCAGACTAGCTGCCCCTATTTTGTGACTCAATTGATGTTTCTCCCAGGTCCAGCACTGTAATCAGCACCAACAGGTTTATGCTGGGTACCATCCATGAAATGCACAGAAGTGCCCAAGGTTTCTCTATGAAATTTTCCTTGGAGACAGAAACAAAATAATAATTATTTCAGATGGCCAACAAGTTAAATGGAAAAAAAAAACTAACCTTAATTTGGCATTCATTGTCTCACACCTCTTGCAGAGCCAGGCTTTTCTCAGCCCATCCTACATGACAAATAAATGTAGAGGAATGAATGTTACAGAAGCGACATTACTCTCACATGCACTACAAAAAGAACTGAAATTCTTGTTTGAAGTAATATTAACAGACAGAGTCAGGCGTGGTCCTTTAAACGCTGTTATTGTCGAGGTTTTATATGAATACACTCATGAAGTGTATATGCAGGATGTAAATTCAATCATTTCAATATGAATGAAATTACGGGTCTTTTTCTATGGAAAAAAATAAAATAAAATAACAGACACAGAGTAAAGATGGAATACATATTGATGCTGGTGCTGTAGCTTGAAATCTTTAACTAACTTAAGTAACACTCCAAGTATTTGCTCCAAAACCTGGAAGAAAACAATAACCCACAGACATCAGAGATGTAAACAGAATATAGTGCACAAACCAACAAACATATGGATGTCAAACGGAAATACAAATAAGATTTCAAATTTTAAATCTGCAACAACAACAACAACAAAATTACATTGCATGGTAAGACACGTTTGAAATAACAGCATAAAATCAGAGAGATGTGAAATACAATTATCAATAATGTTTGAACGACTGAAAACTTGAAAAGCAATAAGCAAAATTACATTGTGCACCGTCAAAAAAAATGTTTAAAACAAATTCTATAAAGTAATAAAGTCAGCTTTAGAAAATTCTACATACTGAATGCCAAAACTACATATTTGCATACATTGTAATATTCTGCAAACTTTCGATCTGCAGAATAAAGATCCTCAAGTAATGCTGCTTCCTCCCTTTCAATCTCTTCAACAGTTGACTTAACTCTGTCACAATGAGCATGCTATGAGTAAAGTCCAGTAAGTCTCCATTGACGAAATAAATTAGCAAAAGGTAGTCTAACCAAAGGAAAACATATATAAGCATGGATTTCCAACCACCATTTTTCACCAAAACACTTCACTTTACAAAAACTATTCAATGTGTGTAACAGGTTTTGTAGTTACAAGGTGCACATCATAGAGAATATAGCCTACCAGAGTAAGTTACCTGAACCATATCATTCTGGAAAACATAACCAAAAGTTCTTGCAGCATGATAGTAATATCAAATTCACACCAATAACTCAAAAAGAAATAATATTTAACTATTTGCATAACAGCCCAAAAGAGTTAGATCCGATGGTGAAAATCGAGAAGTTTTTCAGCACTGGGCAACGTTAGATTCTCGTGATAGTCATTTACCCTGGAAGCCAGGGGGAAAAAACCTTGAGGATGTGATCAAACGTGTGGTTACACCCAAAGAGAATATATCAATGGTCTTGTGACCCATACACACATAAGTGGATCAAAGCCCACCCCCATGTCCTCCTTTTATAAAAAGTCAAATCTTATTAGCATGATCGGATTTCAAGGGTTTCCTTCCATAAAGCAGCCAAAGTTCAAAACTCATGGTAGTCGAGACTCGAGAGGAGACACCAAAAAAAATCCAGCCATGTTAAGGGTTGGTGCGGCCCAAGCTAGGTGCAATCCTTGGGTGATTTTAACAGCTTAGATATCTCTGGGTCGCAGTTTCTTAGACCAAAGGCTAGTCCCACAAGTCACAAGCAAACGAACAAACAAAAACGAAAACTGTTTACATAACAACCTATTGAAATGATGACGGCAGTCTTTTATTAAATGTGAAATTGCGTCAAAAATGCCCTAACAAAATCCATAAAACAATAGCATACTCTCAATGAAACTGACCTTTCTGGAAGCCGCAAGCTCTGAGGGGAATTGGCTCCTGTCACATCTGAGGCATGGAATGTGATTGTAATTAATAAGACTAAAAAGAAAATTGATGATACCATGGTTCCTAAATAAACTGAAAACGTCATTCCTTCTATATCCAATTCTTTAAAAATAGCTTTCTTACCAAATTCATCCATCTGAAAGGCTTCAGAAAGCTTGTCACATTTAGTTTTCAACCGTGCTTCTATCTCAAGAACCAGTGACATCTGATAGCCAGTACTATCCTGAAAAAGAACCATTAATATTCACACAAGTAAATAATGACCCTATGAGACACAAGTACTTCAGTAATTTTGCAGGATATTTTATTCAAATAAATTATATAGAAGCTCTCTGCTGTATATAAATCTTTCCTAATGTAGAAAACATGATTACAACTATTCAGAAATCATAGATTCCACCCTGCCCCCTCTCAAGGAAAATCCAGTTCCCCATAACTTCAATAAAGTTTGGGCTTAAGAGCTTAAATTTCTTTGAGAAGGCTATCATTTTAAGCTAGAATAGAAAATTTTGAGTTATGCCACTGGATATGGAAATATTCAGAAATCATAGATTCCACCCCTGCCTCCTCCTTCCCTGGAAAAAACCAGTTTCCATAACTCCATTAAAGTTTGGGTTTAAGAGCATAAATTTTTTTGAGGAGGCTATCATTGAAAGTATAGACTGGAAAATTTTGAGTGATGCCACTGGCTATGGATGAATAAACACTATGATGAATCTCAAAATGTGGGAGACATTTCAGCAGATATGTTAACAAGGAATTTTGTCCATTGCTAAGCTATTCAAGGTGCAAATATCAATCATCAGAATGCATCTACCCTTGGCAATATGAGGCCCACTTGGCATTGTAACACAGTAATTTATTTCAAAAAAGGACTTTAATCTTCAGCTACACTTTCCATAGTTTCTTCTTACACTCTTGCTAAATATGCAAGATTTTTTTAATTCTGTTTTTGAATAAAGTGCTTTGAGCTTCATGCAAGAAATCTTGGGATCAATTCCCCAGGCTGGTTACCTTTGTTGCATGCCTTAATATTCCTACTAGATCAAGCACCCTAATCAGCACCAACACATTTATGCTGGATGCCATCTATGAAATGCAAGGAAGTACCTGGTGGTTTTCCTGTGAGATCTTACTCGGAAAAAAGAAAGAACAGGAATCAATAAACTAAAACTATTTAGATGGAAAGAGGCCAAGGTCCCACCTGTGGCTATGATTTCCAAACCAGTGGTAAAGTGCCAACCAAAGGTTTTGTGGTCACCACCATGGCATCTCCAACAGATTCAAGCTTTGAGCAAGAAAGCATTGGTGATCTTGTGATCAAGTGCCAACCCAAGATTTTGTGGCCACCACCATGTCATCTCCAACAGATTCAAGCTTTGAACATGAAAGCATTGGTGATACTAGCCCTCATAATGAGGTCTCATCACATGGAGCTCATCCTAGACCTAATAATGCTTTCTTTGTGAGGAAACTTTTAGAAGTGTCAGAAGTGAAAATCTTCAATCTGTCCCTAAGGTAAAGGCCTCTCTCTATACAAAGAAAAACCTGATAGGGAAATTTATAGCACAATGGCCAAGCTATAGAGTTCTTGAGCTCTCAAGAAGAATATCGGCTTCCAAAAATTAAGGGTCAATAAACTTCTCCCCCTATGGCCAAAATTATATAGCCTCTTTTGTTAAAGGAAGACAGATATTTGATCTCTCATAATGGCCTTTATTTATTGGGTCAAAGAGCCTTGTATTTGAATCGTTAACTTCGACTTCGAAGAGCATTCCCAAGATGGGCTCAATATTGGTTCACCTCATATACCCAACACTTATCTTCTATTACAAACAAGTGTTGTGTAATGGAAAATAAATATTAGACACACAAACATGTTGATTTCTGTAGCATTGGATGTGCTCTAGCCTTGAAAATTTGCAGAGAGGCTAAGACACATGCATTCTCCAATACTCAAAAATAGTTTGGGAAAATTCCACATAGAGATGATTTAATTAAAATAATTAACTTTTTTAAATGGTTCCCTAAGTCTAAACTTAAGAAATTTTGTTAATTAAAGTGTATTAATTAAATCTGGTGCGAATCTTTTAGAAGAAGACAAGGATCAACTCCCAGTTAATATTAGCCGTTGATTATGTTTTAATCTTGGCCGTTGGAGCTCCACCGAGAGATTATAAAGAGTTCAATGGGCACTTGGAGAACACACTTGTGCAGTTCGATTTTGCTGGGAAGTCGATTTCCTAAGTAGCAGTTGTAAGTTGTCGGAAGTGATTCAGTAAACTAGAAGCAGTGAGAGAGGGGCAAGGATTGTAGACAAGAGGAGAGTTTTTCTAGATCCGGAGAGTGCAAAGCAGAGAAGGCATCAAGAGGTTAAGATATGCAGAGCAGTGCCACGCAGAGGCAATGCAGAGCTTCAAAGGGAGTTCGTAAATTTACTGGACAGTCGAGATCTAGTGCCAAAAACTAGGTTGTGAGACTGGAGGGCCAGAGAGTCAAAGTTCCAGAGGCAAATCGCCAGCAAGAAGGGTGATGCAGAGCCTAGAGGTTGTGACGCAGATCTGTGCAGGCTGGCACAGATCTGTGTAGGCTGGCACAGAGGCTGCATAGAGGGAGCGTGGGGCTAGCCATCCAGAGCCTAGATCAAATTCAGATCGCCAGTGACAGTGTGAGATTTTTCTCACTACCTCTTTGCCAGTTTATTCTTTGTATCAGATTGTCAGTTTGGGCATCTAATGATTTGTACTTAGATTACTACTGCATAATAATAAAACCCTCAGTTGCTACATCGGTTTTCCCACATTGCGTTTTTCTGGTGACATTTGTCCAAAAAAACAGTGTATATGTGTGTTTATTTCTCTCTAATGTAGTATTTTATTTATGTATTTCAATATTTGCCGTAGAAAACTGCAAGTAACTTTTTCAAGTAATTTAACAAGTAGGAGAAATATTATCAGTTTGTTGCAGTAGGAATCCGGTCACCGATTCTTGACATGGTATCACAGCACAAATCATAAGTCGGAGAGCTCGAACCAGAAGAGGAGAAGGAGGTTCGAATTTCTGCATAGGCAGCAATTCGAAGCCCCAAGGGCAGTGAATTTCCTTGGCCAGGAGGGTCAGTTTTTCGTGGAAATTTTATTTCTCTGAGTGAGTCGACAGAGAATAAATTTTTCCAAATCAAAGAGTACCAGAGGCAGAGGAAGCAGCAGCAGTCTCCTTGCAAAGCAACTCTTCAGCTGGGACGCAATCATTTTGCAGCAGTTGTTGGCATAATAGCGTCAAAAGGAGAGGAGAGCACACACTGAGGGAATTCTTTCCTCAGGGAACTTCTAGCCAAGAAGTTCAAATTTTCATAGCAAAGAAGTAGTAGTTGTGCGCGGGATTTCTCACTCCATAATGGAGTGCGAATAGTTAAGCAACAGTTGCGCAGAGGAGAAGAGAAGGAACTCGATTTTTGTATTTGAGAGATGGCATCTGTTGTGTTGAGAGATCAAGATCGGTTGGACAGAGCCTCCAACTATGTGATCTAGAAGGCTAGAATTTCCTGCCTTCTATATGAGCATGATCTCAAAATTTATGTCGATAGTGTGGTAGTTGTACCTGCAGATGCAAATCCGCTCAAGAAGTACAAGAGGTTTATTCTCTATGGGGTTCGAGATCATGTGGTATTTCACATAGCTGGCAAAGATACTGCTCGGCAGATGTGTGAGGCACTAGCTAGGCTATACAAAGGATCTTCCGAGCAGCGGAAAATGTATCTTGAGGAGAAGTTGAGATGCACGAGGATGCAGAAAGGGGAGCGTATAGACCCCTTCCTTACTAGGCTTCAGGATGTCCGGGATCAACTGGCTTCAGTAGGGATAGTACCTCAGCCTACAAAGTTTGTACGATTAGCTTTAAACAACGCTTCCAAAAAAAGGCAAGTTTTCGTCCAAAGTATCCTGGGCAGAGAAAAACCGCTAGATTGTGAACATGTGTGGGTTGATCTGCAGTAGGAGGAGATGAAGCGAGATCTGGTGAAGAGAACTAGCAATGGGACAATGCAAGTAAAGGAGGAGGAAGATGTGGCACTCGCATGTAAGGGGCAGCAAGAGCAGCGCAGATGGAAGATGAGCTTGGCCACTACAACACTCAGTTTCCTTTCAGAAAGAAGGACAAAGAGGAGAAGCAGGATCAATAGGTTGCATCCGCTGAGATCAACAGGCTCTCCTCCAGATTGGAGGAAGCTTTTTCCATGATCACCGAGTTACCTCCAGGGGTGAGGTGGGGTGATCTGGAGTTGTAGCCCCAGAAAGCTACAAGACGAGAAGGATCCTTAAGGAGTCCACCTCATGGATCAATACCTTGCTATGGGAGCCCAAAGACATGCAGTAGCAGGATGGATCAGTGGCAGTTGATGCAGTCAGGTGCCAGAGTGACAGATGCAGTAGCTAGTAGCAGGTCAGAGACTGAGCAGTGCAGAGCAGAGTTGGCAGCAGTGCAGATGGCACAGTGCAGAGTCAGCAGCAAAACAGTGGCTTCAATGACAACGCAGAAGCTAGCAGCAATCAGAACTCAGACGACGAATGCATCCTACTAACCACAGTTGGTTCAGTATTTTGGATGCTTTTCTATTGCAGCTGTTGCAGTTGCAACAGCAGCAGTTGGAGAGGGTTGCAGTGCAGATGCAGTGTTGGCAGCATTTTAGCAGGGCTAACAACAGCATGGATGCAGCAACCAGAGTTACATAGTGGTTGGTGGGCAGCAACAGCCAGACATCAGCAGCGCAACAGGAGATGGTGCAAAGATAGAGTGATGCTTCAGTGGGTTGCAGCACTAGAGCATATTCCTCGCTAAGAGGGAGTGTTGATTTCTGTAGCATCGGATGTGCTCTAAACTTGAAAATTTGCATATAGGCTAAGACACATGCATTCTCCAATACCCAGAAATTGTTTGGGAAAATTCCACCTAGAGATGATTTGATTAAAATAATTAAATTTTTTAAATGGTTCCCTAAGTCTAAACTTAAGAAATCTGGTTAATTAAAGGGTATTAATTAAATCTGGTGTGAATCTTCTAGAAGAAGACAAGGATCAACTCCCAGTTAATCTTAGTCGTTGATTATGTTTTAATCTTGGTCGTTGGAGCTCCAACGAGAGATTATAAGGAGTTCGATTGGCACATGGAGAACACACTTGTGCAATTCGATTTTGCTAGGAAGTCGATTTCCTGAGTAGCAGTTGTGAGTTGTCAGAAGTGATTCAGTAAAGTCGAAGCAGTAAGAGAGGGGCAGGGATAGTAGACTGAAGGAGAATTTTTCCAAATCCGGACAGTGCAAGACAAAGAAGGCATAGAGAGGTTCAGAGAGGCAGCTCAGTGCAACGCAAAGGCAGTGCAGAACTTCAGAGGGAGTTCGCAAATTTGCTGTAGAGTTGAGATCTACTGCCAGAAACCGGGGTGTGAGACCGGAGGGCTAGAGAGTCGAAGTTCCAAAGGCAAATCGACTAGCAAGAAGGGTGACGCAAAGCCTAGAGGTTGTGATGCAAATCTGCGGACGCTGACGCAGAGGCTGCACAGAGGCAACATGGGGCTAGCCATCCAGAACCTGGATCAGATACGGATCGCCAGTGACAGTGTGAGATTTTTCTCACTACCTCTTTGCCAGTTTATTTTGTGTATTAGATTACCAGTGTGGGCATCTAATGATTTGTACTCAAATTACTACTGCATAATAATAAAACCCTTTGTTGTTACACCGGTTTTCCCACATTGGGTTTTTCCGGGGACATTTGTCCAAAAACAATAGTGTATATGTGTGTGTTTATTTTTCTCCAGTGCAATATTTAGTTTTAACAATATTTTATTTTTATGTAGGCTACAATGTATGTATTTCAATATTTGTTGTAGAAAATTGCAAGTAACTCGTTCAAGTAATTTAACAAGTAGGAGAAATATTATCAGTTTGTTGCAGTAGGAATCGGGTCATCGATTCTTGACAACACACACGCAACCAAGTCTTGTGTATATAAAAATAAACATTATTATTTTTATATACACAACATTTGGTCTTTAAAAGGAGTTGGGTTTATCTCGGGTGGTTAAAAGGAATGACTGTTATCTTCCCCACCTATTAAATGGAGTTAGAGAAGGAAGTGTTCAGCAAAGTTTGGAGGTGCACCAAACTTAGCAGAGGGACCCACAGTGCACTCTCTGCAGTTTTTTATTATTTCCTAGCAGAGGGACCCACAGTCTACTAGTTTTGTGAGTTTGTTGTGGGCTCGAGTTGAGTTCTTAAGGGGGAAATAAGGAAACTGGTGAGCTGTGTGATTTGCATCAATTCCATGTGTGTCCTTCACAGGTATTGCAACCAACTTACCCAGCACTGGGGCATCATTTCTAGCGCAAGAGGTCAAAGGAAAGGCAGTGTTTGACCATCATATTTTTCCAACTAAGTGATCACTACAGCGAGCCCGAGTTTCAACCCAGAAAAGCCACGGAGAGGGCTGTCTAGACCAATTCGGACTCTATCTAGTGCACAGGCTAAGAGAGGGTCGTGCACAAGAAGAAAGGTTGAGTGGATTGTGCACAGACCAGCTTGGGCGCATTAAGAATTTCATGGGTTGCTAAGATTAAAGGAAATTTTTACCTGTTCATTGAAATAACATTTGCTGAGAAGAAATAATAAGAACACACACATTGCAGGTTTTCCCCAGTTGGGGTTTCCTGCGTATATACTATGTACATGTGTTTTTTATGCTTGTTTGTATTCAGATTTATTTACTTTCCACTATGCATACAAGTTAGGAAACACAACATAATGTTGAATTAAGTTAAAGTTTCAGTTTCAACTGCTTTACCTTAGAAATTCAGTGTTTAGGTTTTGGGTTTCAAGAAAACTAACATGGTATCAGAGCTCAACCTCTAGTTGAAGACCAAAAAGCATGTTTACATCTTTAGAAGCAGGTTAAAAGACGCAGAGAATGGCACAATTCAATTTAGGGGTTGTGTTAGGGTTTCTGGAAACATGACCTAGGCTTTTCCAGAAGTTGACCTGCACTAGGGTTTTCTTGAAGCTACTTTGCGCAAGTGTTTTTGAGTAGATCAAACTATAGTATGGCATATTTGAGGTTGAGATTTGAGAACTGCCTTTATGGGGCCTCAAACTTTTGTTCTTGGACAGAGAGGATTGGTGTAGTTCTAGAGGAGCAAGGAGTTTGGGAGTTTGTGGACAGTCCAACAGTCCAACCAACAGATCCTCAACAACTAGCCCAGCACAAAAAGAAAGATGCAAAGGCTAGAATAATTATCCCTGAAGGAGTCAAGGATCATATCATTCCTCACCTATCCAACAAGAAGACAACTTAGCCTATGTGGGCAGCCATCATACGGTTGTACCAGGGTTCGAGTGAGGCCAAGAAATTGGTACTCAAAGACAAACTCAGAAACATCAAAATGGTGAAGTATGAGTTTGTGGTCTAATATCTCACCAAATTCACCCAAGTCAAGGACGAGTTAGCTGGAGTTAGGGAGATAGTCTCAAACAGAGACCTACTTAGTTTTGCGTTGTTGAGGTTACCCAAGTCATGGGAAAATTTTGCTGATGCTATCAGTGGCAGAGAAAACCTACCAGGATGGGAAAGGTCGTGGAGTGGTTGCATCCAAGAGGAGATCTGGAAGCAGGCCAAACTTGAGTCTCACGTAAAGACAGAGGAAGGGGGGAACTTTGACCTAGCTGGCAAAGGGGACAAGGCCAAGGGCAAGAAAGGCACAGGAGGGGGTGGGTCCAACTCCAAAGGCGAGAAGAAGGAGAAGGATCTTTACAAGATAAAATGCTTCTCTTGGCATCAGTTTGGACACTACACCAAAAGTTTAAGTACGAAGAAGGGGTCCAAGAAGGACCATGTAGTAGCATCAACAGAGGTGGAGGAGTTCACTTCTCACTTTGAGAGGGAGTTCTCGCTCATACCTTGTATGGCAAGCTTAGTGGCCAACAACATGTCATATGTTAACAGTGGACCATCCTGTCACATAACCAGGAACAAGGAGTATTTTAGCTAGTTGTCCAAAAAGGACATGCAATTTCACATAGAGCTAGGAGATGATGGTAGGTACCTAGCCAAGGTCGTGGGTACTATCAAGTTCGAGAGGGAGTCCGGGAATCCTCTCTACCTCAGAGATGTCCTCTATGTCCCTACTTTGAAGAAAAACGTTGATTTAGTCTCAACCTTGTTGAACAAGGGTTATGAGGCTATCTTTAGCAGAGGAAAGGCCTTTATCAAGTCTTTTAACTCCGGAGTGGATAAGCAAGTTGCCGTTAGGGTGAAGAACTTCTACATGCTTCAGCTTGAGACAACGGCAATCTTGAGAAGCAAAGGGTTTAGTGAGCAAAGTCGTGACCATGGGGAGCTTTGGCATAGGTATATGGGACCATGGGTCACTTACACAATGGAGCACTGAAGATTCTCAGACAGATTGCCACAAGACTGCCATAGTGTAGATGACCAGTATGATGTGTACAAGGGTTGCACACTTGGCAAGTATGCCAAGACATCCTTCCCCAACAAAGATAACAGCGCAGAGAGCATCTTGGAGCTGGTTCATTTAGATGTTTATGGACCATTCTCCTCTTCATCCCTTATGGGATACAAATATTATGTCACCTTCATTTAAGACCACTCAAGAAAGACTTGGATCTTCTTCATGAAGAAGAAAGATGAAGTCTTCTTGGAGTTCGTGGAATTCAAAGCTTTGGTGGAAAACCATACAAGTAAAAAGATCAAGGCGTTGATGTCAGACAACAGTGGGGAGTACAGACAAGTAAAAAGAACAAGGCGCTGAGTTCAGACAACTGTGTGGAATACATCTCCAATGCCTTCAAGGACTTGTGTGCCAAGGAGAGCATTAGGAGACAACTCACCATGCCTTATAACCCTCAACAGAATGGAGTGGTTGAGCACAAGAACCAGAGCATTATTGAAGCAACTAAGGCCATGTTGGATGACCAGGGGCTGCCAATGTTTCTTTGGGTAGAGGCATGCAACACTGCAGTCATTTTGCAGAACAAGAACCCACACAAGGTGCTAGGCAAAGTCACACCAGAGAAGGTTTTCACATGCAAGAAGTCGAATGTGTCTCACTTCTAGATTTTTAGCAGTCTTGTTTACTTGCCATGTGCCATCTGATAACCAGAAGAAGCTGGATCCCACAGCAGAGAAGGGCATTTTCGTGGGCTACAATGAGACATCTAAGATGTACAAGGTGTACGTCTTAGCACAGAAAGATAGTGATCAGACATGATGTGAAGTTCGAGGAAGAATGGGCTCTCAGGACGTCCTTGGAGCATGAGCAGGGTGCAGCACAGTAGGAGGAGCAGCAGGTTCCCAAGCAAGAGGCTCAACCAGCTTTTTAGACTTCATCACAGCCAGTTATCAGGCAATCCGAGTAGCACATATATGAGGAGAAAGTAAAGGAACAGGAGGAGAGAGTAGAGCTAGTGGGGTCCACCTAGCCAATGACTCCCAGAGCAGGGAGAGGACGAGCCAAGTAGGAAAATCACTTGATCAGGGAGGCTTAGCAGAGAGTTGGAGCCCCCATCTCCACATTCAAACAGAGTAAACAGCCACAATGATACACGAGGTACATGGAAATGATGACAATGTTGATAGACTCAGAGCCTTCTTATTAAAAGGAGGCAGCCTCTCAGTAGGTATGGCAAGATGCAACGGTGGAGGAATATTCCTCCATCATAATGAACAACATCTGGGAGATAGTCCCAAGACCGGTTGGCAAATCAATGGTTGGTTCACATTGGGTGTATAAGATTAAGCACGCAGCGAATGGGACTGTGGAGAAGTGCAAGGCTAGATTACTTGCCAAAAGTTTCTCTCAGGTCGAAGGGATAGACTACGATGAGACATTTGCACCAGTGGCTCAATATTCGTCCATTAGGACCATACTAGCTCTAGCAGCACAAATGGAGTGGAAAGTCCACCAAATGGACGTGAAGAATGCCTTCCTTAACAAAGTTGTTGAGGGAGAGATTTATGTTAAGCAGCCTGAGGGGTCTGATACTTTCAGTAGAGATACGCATGTTTGCAGGCTTAAGAGAGCTCTTTATGGGCTCAAGAAAGCACCAAGGACATGGTATGCCCAGATAAAAAACTACCTTCTAGGATTGGGCTTCACAAAGAGTGAAGTTGACCCTAATTTGTACTATATTGTGGTCAGGGGACAGCCTCTCATTCTGGTGTTATATGTTGATGATTTGATATTGATAAGGGACGAGAAGTTCATCAGTGACTGCAAGAGAGATCTTGCAGAGGAGTTTGAGATGAAGGATATAGGGCTAATGCACTATTTCCCTGGGTTGGAGGTATGGCAGTGATGGGGAGATCTTCTTGGGACAGGGCAGGTATATGCAAAAGATTCTCAAGAGGTTTTGCATGCACCACACCTCTAATCACCAAATTAGAGGAAAGTGGACGCTACCAAAGCAAAGCTAGCTGATGCCACACTTAACAGCCAACTTATAGGGTCATTTATGTATCTGATAAACACACGAGCCGACATTCCAGTTGAGCCAGTTCCTGGTTGAGCCGACTGGAGTGCATTGGGTTGTTGCCAAGCACGTGTTGAGGTATCTTAGGGGTACAACAGATTATGGGTTGTTGTACAGATAGGTTGATGGTGTGAGCCTTCAAGGCTTCACAACTGCAGATTGGGCAGGGGGTTCAACAGATAAGAAGAGCACTTTAGGTTGTACTTTCAGTGTCGGATCAGCAATTGTTTCCTTATTCAGCAAGACGCAAAGATCAGTGGCACTGAGCTAAGTTGAGGTTGAGTACATGGTTGCCATTCTGGTAGCTTTTGGGGCCATCTGGTTGAGGAAACTACTTGTTGGGTTGTTCAGTCAAAGTTGGAGCCCACAATCATAAACTATGACAATTAGGGTTGCATCAAGCTCTTTGAAAATCTAGGGTTTCATGACCACTCCAAGCACATTAAGACTCGATACCACCATATCAGAGATTGTGTTCAGAGGGGTAAAGTCAGACTCCAATACGTGCCTACAAAGCAGCAAATAGCAAATATTCTACCTAAGGCATTGGCAAGGGGCAAATTTGTCTACTTAAAAGATAGACTGGGTGTAGTACAGAACGCCTTCCTCTCTAAGACAGAGTGTTAAATGGAGTTAGAGAAGGAAGGGTTTAGCTAAGTTTACAGGTACACTAAACTTAGCATAAGGACCCACAATCCACTATCTGCAGCTTTTTATTATTTCCTAGCAAAGTGTCCCACAATCCACTAGTTTTGTGAGTGCTTTGTGTTGGAAAATTTAACTACATTCGGTCTTCATTAAATGTATTTGAGTCATCTTGTAATGTACTTGTCAAAAGAATAAAGAAAATAATTATTATTATTATGACTTATTAAAGCATGGGTTTCATGCTTGGGTCATCATGTTTTAGGTCAAAGTCCCCATTGAGGACTTCTAGGATTTATTCTGAGTCAATAGAGTCATTGTACTTTTAAAGAGACCCTTCTTGGGCTTTTGAATCATGTAAAAAGTTTAAGTGTTGAGTCAAATATGAATTATGTTGCCTCCACACTAAGTTGACCTTAAGATGATCAAGTCGGCCTCAAAGAGGGCTCTTCGATCTCACCAAAGGACTATAAATGAAGCAATTCGAATTCCATTTGAAGCACTTACTCAACAAGCAAGTTCAATATCTCTTGAAGCTCGAAAAAGTGTGAAATAGAGGAAGGAAGAAAAGGAAGTGTGTGCTTGGTCTAGAAGAAGGAAAGGAGGAAGATCGAAGTTTTGGTGCACCTATCTCTCTTTCTCGTGCCCTGGTTTGGAAGATCAAAGTGCTCTTGTTGATGTCGTAGCCAATTGTCATGTGTTCTTGCTGCCAGATCAAAGTATAGGTCGAAGTTGTTGGTGTTGGGTGTTGCTACCTCAAGAAGTTGTATTGGGCCAAGATCGAAGTTCCTATGTGAAGATCGAAGTCTTTCAGTGAAGATCGAACTCTCCAAAGCAAGGTCGAAGTTGTTGGGTTGAAGAAAGAGTTACTATTGTTGTTGTTGCTACCAGGTCAAGTAGGATCATCTGCAAAAGAAGATGAAGGTTGACTTGGTGTGGAGGAAAGTTTGTGTCAAGGTCTAGAGTCTTGGAATATCTCTAGAAAACTATTGATGGTAGAACTATTGACTGCGTTTTCCCCTAGAGAGGGGTTTTTCCCTGGTTGTGAGCCTATATCTAGTGTCCACTGTTTTATGTGATATTGCTTTGGTAATTGCTTGATGAACTAAAAGAAAGAAGATATAAGAAACATAATAAGAAGTCATGAACATCACAAGTAATTATCAAGTACAAGAAAATATTTCTACCTTTCTAATTTTCTAACATGGAATCAGAGCTTTGGTGAAGAAAGAAGAAGAAGGTTGTCTCAAGCACTTGATCAAGAAATCATTCAAAAGGATTATTCAAGGGAAGAAGTATACTATCTTCAAGGACAATGTCTAACACAATCAAGGGAGAAAACAAACTTGAAGGAGCCTCTAACTACAGGTCTTGGAAAAAGAGGATTGACCTCATCCTTGAAAAGAACAAGGTTCTAGACTTGGTCAAAGGAAAAGTAAAGAAGCCTACTGATGACTCTAGTGATGTTGATAAAGTGAAGTTCAGAGAATTAGAATTAGTGGCCATGACCCTAATGGTAAAAGGAATAAAGGACAACATTGTCCCATTTATAGCCAACATTAATCATGCACAAGAAAGGCATGAGGCCCTGTCAAAGTTATTCACTATTAAGAACATTGGTCAAGTAGCAAACTTGAAGAATGAACTAAGGACCAAAAAGATGACTAAAGAAGACACAGTGGCCTCCTTCTTTGTGAAGTTAGCAACAATCAGAGATTGTCTTTTGGCCATTGATGAAATTGTTCCAAACAAAATACTTGTGATCACTGCTCTATTAGGATTGCCACCTACTTGGGGTGAATTTGCTGCAGGACTTAACAGTTGGAAGAAAGTTCCCACTTTTGAAGAACTATGGACTATCTGCAGTCAGGAAGAATTAAGAATCTCACTAGTTGCCAATCCTGAAGGATTTCAAATGCCTACACTGCTCAACACAAAGGAAAGAAATCGAAAGGACCAAGGAAGAAAGTATGTCCAAGGTAGAATGCTATCAATGTCATAAGAAGGGTTACTACAAGAGTGATTGCCCCGACAATCCAACGAATAAGAAGAGAAATGCAGATCATGCTAACATTGCGGAAGAAGAAGATCCAAAGAAAGTTAAACCTGATGTATCTGACATAAGGGACTTACACTACTAAGTCCTTTGCTCTTAGTCTTAGATATCCTATTTTGTATTTTTGATGTTTTAGAATTTATATGCTTTTAACATGTTTTTGGAAAAGACAATTCTTTTTGTTTTTATAAGTTTATAGGTATCCCTCAAGCTTTAGAGGGAGCCCCCAACATCTCCCAAAGATAAGTATCTCATTTCCTTTCAGTTTTTGGTTTCATGTACTTATTCAAGTACCGATTATATTAAATACAATCACCATTCTCCCTTTATTATCTTGATTAGGAAAACATTTGTTATATCCTCAAGGAGTATGGAAGAGAGCCACCCAAGACAAGGTTTTTCAAGAAACATAGGTATGCCTTAAACTACAAAACATTGATATCTTTATAATAAATGTTTATTCATTTGACAATCTATTACCAACATTGTTATGTCTAGCTATATTGAATCATAATGATTCTTGTTTTGGATGACTCATTACTTGATAAATCTACCCCCTTCATATTCTTAACTGATTTTATAGAACCCTAGATAGGTTCTTTGGAAAACCCTAACTTAAGGGTATGTTAATGTCTGAAACCCTCAACTGTTTAGCGTTATTGAGAAATGCTATTTGAAGTTTCGGTATGATCAGGAAAACCTAACTTTTTAGGGTTGAATGATAAAGTCTAAATCTTGAACTTTTGAAGTATTGGTAATTTATGGTTTGCTATGTTCCTATATTGAAACCCTAGCTTATTAGGGTTTGGTGGAATGTGTAAACAAGACCCTTGTAATGTCTTAGAAATGATTTCCTTGGAATGTGTGTTTGTCTGATCAAACCCTAGTCTAATCAAGTTTGTTGTATGTCTAATTCTTAGTGATATTTGTGAAGTTTGGTTTGACTAACACATGATATGAAACGCTGATGATGAAGTCCTAGATGTATGAGTTGCCCTGTTTGTCGGTGGGCATGAATCCTAGGGTTTGGAACTAAGCCCTAGTCAAGGTTTTGCTTCTCTAGGATGATAGTATTTGTGAAAATATAGGGTTTTGGAGTTCAACTTTAGTAGAAGTGTAAATCTCTAATGTATATGTGATAATTTGAGATTTGTGTAAGATTGTTGAAATTTGAGCTTTAGTTGTGATTGATGTTTGATTGAAAACTCTAGGGTTTGCAACTAACCCTAGTGTAAGCTGGTCATGTTGATGACTAAGTTGTGATTGGTTTTGATTGATTAATTCTCGTGTATGAAATCTAGAATTTGTATGAAACCCTAGTGGGAAGTCTAACATATGAATTCTGAAAGTTGTTAGATGCTTTGTAGATCTATATTTGTTTGAATTGTTTCTAGGGTTTGTTATATGTTGTAATAGGGTATGTCATACCTCCGGAAGAAACAATGAAAACCTAGATGTAATGAAAGTTGTTATGAAGTAGTCTAGGGTTTATGACAAAGTCCCTAGCAAGATGTTGAAGAGTATGTGTCTTTTGTTTGTAATTAAGTTTGGGTTCTGATTAAATATAATAATATATATAAAATTGAAATGCTTCTGTAATTCTGATATGGCTAACTTCATGCTTCTATAGATTTTGTTGTACTTGCTAAGTTGTGTAGGTACACAATCTTCAATATGGTGAAGATGTTCGTTGATGTGATAAGCATGATGTGGATAGTGATAACTCTGATAAAATGATTGGAAGCCACAAAAGATTCCCCGATGTCGAAGAAAAGAAGTTGATCTCCCTAGGTTAAGAGGGCGCCTGAATAAGAGAGATCTCCCTGAGATTAAGAGGGAGTCTGGATGAAGGAAAGCTTCCTAGTTGAAAGGGCATAACATAGTTTTAATTGGAGAATGCTTTTTGAAAGATATGCTGTTGTATATAAAATAAGAAAGGAAAGTGTATGATTGAGGAATATTTTGTCAAATATTCGGTTGATAGTCCTATGTTGAGGAGCAACATCTGCTATCTGAAAGACCGTGAAGGTTTGTATTTGATTATGAAAATGTAAAAGTATATTATTGATTAGAGTTGTGTTTGTATAGGTGAATCTCTCGAAAGTTGTTATAGCATGCTGATTACCAATCAGTTTGATTGGGAGAGATTGCTTATCCTTGATCTGCTGGATCAAGAAGTGTTGAGGCTTTGTGAGTGAAGCATTTCCTGGAAGGACATCTGGCCGACACTTTGTGTTGATGTCTAGGTCCCAAAGTTGGAAAGATGGTGTTGGTTATAGAGCTCTGTTTTGAACACACGCCTAGATACTTGGGTTGATGGTTAGTAAGTAAGCATGATGGTACCTAGAGAGGCTGAAAGCTTGAGTCCATCTTAGTCCCACATGGATAGATTGCCCTGGTCAAGAATCTAGTCCATGGCATTGCGGTACCTAAACTATTGAGAGACCAATGGATAGAATGCCCTGGTCAGGAATCTAGTCCATGGCATTGTGGTGCCTAAAGTTCTTCAAGGTTCATATAGTTGAGATCTTCCTTGTACTTATATATGATGAATACCTCCCTAGTTAAGAGGGAGTGTTCGAAAATGTAACTAGGTTCAGTCTTCATTAAATGTATTTGAATCATCTTGTAATGTACTTGTCAAAAGAATAAAGAGAAAGAATTTTATCATTATTATTATGACTTATTAAAGCATGGGTTTCATGTTTGGGTCATCATGTTTTAGGTCAGAGTCCCCTTTGAGGACTTCTAGGATGTATTTTGAGTCAATAGAGTCATTGTACATTTAAAGAGACCCTTCTTGGGCTTTTGAATTATGTAAAAAGGTTAAGTATTGAGTCAAATATGAATTATGTTGCCTCCACACCAAGTCGGCCTTAAGATGATCAAGTCGGCCTCAAAGAGGGCTCTTCAACCTCACCAAAGGACTATAAATGAAGCAGTTCTAATTCCATTTGAAGCACTTACTCAACAAGCAAGTTCGATATCTCTTGAAGTTGGAAAAAGTGGGAAATAGAGGAAGGAAGAAAAGGAAGTGTGATTTTGGTCTAGGAGAAGGAACGGAGGAAGATCGAAGTTTTGATGCATCTATCTCTCTCTCTCGTGCCCTAATTTGGAAGATCAAAGTTCTCTTGTTGATGTCGTAACCAGTTGTCGTGTGTTGTTGCTGCCAAATCAAAGTATAGGTTGAGGTTGCTGGTGCTGGGTGTTGCTACCTCAGGAAGTTGTATTGGCCAAGATCGAAGTTCCTATGTGAAGATCGAAGTCTCCAAAGCAAGGTCGAAGTTGTTGGGTTGAAGAAAGAGTTGCCACTGAAACTACTACTGCCAAGTCAAGTAGGATCATCTGCAAAAGAAGAGGAAGGTTGACTTGGTGTGGAGGAAAGTTTGTGTCAAGGTCTAAAGTCTTGGAATATCTCCAGAAAACTATTGATGGAAGAATTACTAACTCGGTTTTCCACTAGAGAGGGGTTTTGCCCTGGCTGTGAGCCTATATCTGGTGTCCATTGTTTTATGTGCTATTGCTTTGGTAATTGCTTGATGAACTAAAAGAAAGAAGATAAAGAAACATAATAAGTCAAGAACATCACAAGTAATTATCAAGTATAAGAAAATATTTCTGCCTTTCTGATTTTCTAATACTTTGTGGGCCTAGGTTGAGCTCTTAAGGGCGAGATAAGGTAGTTGGTGGGTGTTGATTTCTGGTAGAATCGGATGTGCTCTAAGCCTCAAAATTTGCAGGGAGGCTAGGATACATGTATTCCAGAATACACATAAATTGTTTTGGGAAATTCCACCTGGAGAAGATTTTATTAAAATAATTAATTAATTTTAATGGATGCCTAAGTCTAAACTTAGGAAATTAAAATAATTAAAGGGTATTAATTAAACTAGGGGTGAAACTACTAGAAGAAGACGAGGATCAAGCCAAAATGATCTGAGCCATTGATTAGAATCTAATATAGATCGTTGGTTACTCAACAAGAAGATTATAAGAAGTTTGATGGGCATTTGGAAAACACATAGAGTAAGAGATCAATTTATGAAGAGAACAATGCAGCAGTTGTCGGAGAAGTGATCGAGGTGATTTCTTGCAGTGAGGGGCAGAGACAATTTTCCGGAGGAAGTTTTCCTAATCTAGAGAGTGCAAGGCAGAGAGGAAAGAAAGACGTCTAGAGAGGTTGACGCAGGGCCATGCAGAGCTACGTTGTGGTAGCACAGAGATTTAGATGGAGTCCAAAATTATGTTGAGGAACAATCGAGATCAAGTGTCGAAGTCGGGGTGTGAGACCAGGAGGACAGAGGGCCGAAGTTTCCAGCCAACAGAGGATCAGAGGATGTGCGGCGCAGTCCCAGCAGCAGTGACGCAGTGATTATGTGGGTGTGACGCAGTACTGCGCAGAGGCAGTGCAAAGGCTCATCTCGAGCGCAGATCAATGTCGATTTTCCAGTGACAGGGTGAGATCATCTCACTATCTTTTTGTCTAGTTAGATCTCTATATAGGATTGTCAGTTTGGGTATCCGAAGAATTGTACTTAGAAATTACTGCAAAATAATACAAATCCTCAGCTGCTGCATCAGTTTTCCCACATTGGGTTTTTCCAGGGACATTGGTCCAAAAATAACAGTCTCACTTATGTGTGTTATTTCTTTCTTACTCAGATTCTTGTTTCTACATATTATTTAAAGTTGTGAGGGTTGTAGTTGTATTTATTTCGATGTTTACCGTATAATACTGTAAATAACTTGAATCAGTAGAAGAAATATAATCAGTTGTTGTAGTAGTGATTCGGGGGATTCTCAAATTTTCACATGGTATAAGAGGGCAAGTGAAGCAAGAGAGCAGATCAAAAGAGCTCAACACTAAAGAGGAGGGAGATCGAAGTGTTGCGTAGGCAGCAGATCGAATCCCCAGAGGGATTGTGCAATCCAAGCCCGGAGGGCAAGATTCTCAAGGAAGATCTCTCTCTGAGTGTGTCGACAGAGAGGTAAGATTTCTAGATCAAGATTTGTTAGCGACAGAAGGAGCAGTGCAGCAACAGATTCAGCGCAGAGTAGTTTTTCAGTGAGACGCAGTTTTCTGCAGTAGTTGTTGGTGCAGAAAAACGTTGGAAGAGGGAACGAAACACTATTTGAGGAAATTTCTTCCTCAGAGAATTCCTAGCCAGAGAATTCGATTTCTCATTTGTTGAGCAACAGTAGAGAGGAGCAGATCTACTAACTCCAGCAAGGAGTGCATAGGCTAGCCTAGCAGCAACGCAGAGGAGAGAGGAGGCAGTTCGACATTTTGTTGGCAGAGATGACAGCCATTGGGCTGAGAGATCAAGATCAGTTGGATGGAGCATCCAACTATGTGATCTGGAAGGCTAGGATCTCATGCCTTTTAGATGAGCATGATCTCAAGATGTGTGTCAATAGTGTGGTAGTTGTACCCGGTGATACAGATCCACTTAAAAAGTACTAGACTGAGATGGTGAAGACCAAGCGGTTGATCCTCGATGGAGTGAGGGATTACGTTGTATGGCACATTGTTGGCAAAGGGACGGCCAAAGAGATATGGGATGTCGTGGCTACGTTGTATCAAGGATCTTCCGAGCAGCGGAAGATGTACTTGGAGGAGAAGCTGAGATCAACGAGGATGGAGAAAGGGGAACGCATTGATCCGTTCATATCAAAGCTTCAGGAAGTCCGAGATCAGTTGGCAGTTGTAGGATCAACACCTCAGCCTATAAAGATGGTAAGGTTGACCCTGAATTCAGTCTCAGAAGAATGGCAAGTGTTTGTCCAGAGTATCTTGGGCAGAGAGAGATAACCAGATTAGGCGGGAACGTGAGCCGCTCTTTAGCAAGAAAAGATGAGGCGAGACTTACTCAAGTGCAAACTTGATGGCAGCAGCAACAGTGAGACGAAGCCCAAGGAGGACGAAGAGAATGCAACCCTTGCATCAAAGGGGCAGCACGAGCAGCGTAGGCAGAAGAAGCACATCCCAAAGATCAAATGTTTCTGGTGTGGTGAATTTGGTCACTATTCTACACAGTGTCCTCTCAAGAAGGACAAAGACAAGAAACATGATCCGCAGGCTGCAACCGCAAAGATCGAGGAAGAGGAGTTCGCCATGATTACCCAGATACCTCCAAGGGAGAGGTGGGGTGATCTAGGGCTGTAGTTCGAAAGAACTGCAAATAGGCAAGATCCTTGAGGAGTCCACCTCTTGGATCAATACCTTGCTATGGGAGCCCATATCAGAAGTAGGAAGATGGACCGGGTCAGTTGGTGCAGAGGAGTGTCAAAGTGACAGTTGCAGTGGCTAGGAGCACCAGAATCTAGTGTTGGCAGCAATGCAGTTGGCACAGTGCAGAGTCAGCAACAGCGTAGTGGCTTCAGTGACAACGTAGAGACTAGCAACAGTTAGAACTCCAGGAACAAATGCATGACGCTGAACATCTTTGGTTCGGTATTTTGGATGCTTTTCCGATGTTGTTGCAGCAGCAGCAACAGTTGGAGAAGGTTGCAGTGCCGATGCAGTGTTGGCAGTGGCAGGGCCAACAGCAGCACAAATGGCAGTGATGTCAAACATTAGCAGCGCAGAAGGAAATGTTACAGAATAAGAGTGATGCTTCAAGAGGTTGCATTACTAGAGCACATTCCTCACTAAGAGGGAGTGTTGATTTCTGGTAGCATTGGATGTGCTCTAAGCCTCAATTTCTAGGGAGGCTAGGACACATGTATTCCAAAATACCCTGAAATCGTTTTGGAAAATTCCACCCGGAGAAGGTTTGATTAAAATAATTAATTATTTTTAATGAATGCCTAAGTCTAAACTTAGGAAATTAAAATAATTAAAGGAAATTAAAATAATTAAAGGGTATTAATTAAACTTTTAGAAGAAGACAAGGATCAAGCCAAAATTATCTGAGCCATTGACTAGAATCTAATCTGGGCCATTGGTTACTCAACAAGAAGGTTATAAGAAGAGGATTGATGGGCATTTGGAAAACACATCGCGTGAGAGATCAAGAGATCGATTTCCAAAGAGAACAGCGCAACAGTTGTCGAAGAAGTGATCGAGGTGATTTCTTGCAATGAGGGGCAAAGATAATTTTCCGGAGGAAGTTTCCCTGTCCGGAGAGTGCAAGGCAAAGAGGACAGAAAGACGTCAAGAGAGGCTAACGCAGGGCCACGCAGAGCTACATTGTGGCAACATAGAGTTTCAAAGGGAGTCCGAAATTCTACTAAGGAACAATTGGGATCAAGTGTCGAAGCCAGGGTGTGAGACCGAGAGGACAGAGGGCTAAAGTTTCAAGCCAACAAAGTATCAGAGGAGGTGCAGCGCACTCCCAGCTGCAGTGACACAGTGACTGCATGCGTGTGACGCAGTACTGCGCAGAGGCTCATCTCCAACGCAGATCAAGGCCGGATTTTCTAGTGACAGGGTGAGATCATCTCACTATCGTTTTGTCCAGTTAAATCTTTGTATAGGATTGCTAATTTGGGCATTCGAAGTATTGTACTCAGAAATTACTACATAATGATACAAACCCTCAGTTGTTGCACCGATTTTCCCACATTGGGTTGTTCAAGGGACAATGGTCCAAAAATAACGGTGTCACTTGTGTGTGTTATTTCTTTCTTGCTAGATTCTTGTTTCAACTTTCAGCATATTATTTAATGTTGTGAAGGCTGCAATTTATTTCGATGTTTACGTATAATACTGTAAATAACTTGATTTAGTAGGAGAAATATAATAAGTTGTTGCAGTAATGATTCGGGCGATTCTCGAATTATCACAGTGGGCAATGTGATTTGCATCAATTGTGTGTGTGTTCTTCTCAGCTATTGCAACCAACATACCCAACACTAAGGCATCATTTCCGGCGAAGGAGGTCAGAAGGAAAGTGTGCATTTGACCATCATCTTCTTCCAACTAAGTGATTTCTACAGCCAAGCCGAGTTTCAACTCAAAAAGGCTACGCAGAAGACTGTCCAAACCAGTGCAAACTCTATACAATGTGCAAGCTTTGAGAGGGTTGTGCACAGGAAGAAAGGCAGAGTGGATTATGCACAGACCAGCGTGGGCGTAGTGAGAATTTTAGGGGTTGTTGGAATTAATGGGAAGTTTTTCCTATCCATTGTAATTTTTTGAAATAGCATTAGCTAAGAAGAAATAAAAAGAACACACATGCATTGCAGGTTTTCCCAAGTTGGGGTTTCCTAGGAGTATACTATGTACATGTGTTTTTTATGCTTGTTTGTCTTCAGATTTATTTACCTCCCACTGTGCATGCAAGTTAGGAAACTTAGCATAACATTAAATTATGTTAAAGTTTCAATTTCAGTTGCTTTACCTTAGAAATTCAGTGTTTAGGTTCTGGGTTTCAAGAAAACTAACACAACCCAGGTTCAATTCATGCAAAATGACATGTTGAGCTCATAACGTATATATTATTGTAATAATTTCGAGCCTTGTTGTTGACTAACCTTATGCTTTGAGGATTTTAAGGTTTACCCTTTGGGAAAACCCCAAGCTTTGTAACTTGAAACTATATATATATATATTATATTATATATATATATATATATTATATTTAATATATATATATATATATATATATATATATATATTATATATATATAGTATATAATATATATATAAACTAAAGAACTTATGATAATAACTATTAAAAGGTGCATCACATGAGGACATGGCTTTACATGAAAGGTCACCTTGAGACATAAAAAAACCAAGGCCATTCACCAGTGTAAATCAGCATTTCTTTGTTAATCTATGTTGCCATTGATGTCAATAAAGCCAACAAAGAAGCAAGTCATCGGAGCAAGAGAAGCAGCTTATTGCATATGCCCAAGGGTAAGTGTTATCGAAAGAACAAAGAGCAACAGTGATAACAGAGTAAAGAAGAAAACTATCGGAAGAGCGAAAGAGTGAAGAGATGTCACAGGAGCAACAGTTATTGGAAGAGCGGGGGTAGGAAAGTACAGACTTCCTTGATCGTGGCTGAAGTCCCGCACTCAATCCTAGTCGTTGATCTCATAGTCAACCCTTAGATCATGGTCAACTGCAGGGGTTAAGGCCGTTTTTAATCCATGTGCCAGTCGAAGTCCCGCAAACCGTCGATTGCAATAAGGCTGTGGACCCGACGGATTTATTAACAATTGTTTAAGGGATGTTAAAACATCTGATTGCTATAGAGTTATGGACCTGATGGATTCATTAACAACAGTTCATTGAATATTGCATCCGCTCCATCGGAAGACAGAGCATGTGCACACTTGTAAAACCTCTGATTTTTTATGAAGTTGTGATTACGGGATTAAAGGAATGACTCTGATTCTCATGAAATTGCGATTTCGGGATTAAAGGTGATAACATGGCATGTGGGACCTCCATGTGGAGAAGAAGGACAGTTCACAACTTGTGAACGTGAATTAGCATAAGAAAGGAAGCCAAAGGTCGAGTGAACCATAGAAAGAAAGCCGAAGGTCGAGTGAGCGCAGAGGAAGCCGAGGGGCCAGCAGAAAACGAAGGTAAAAACATTTTGTTGATTGGGTTAATCTTTAAAAAGGCTCAGACCTGTGATAAATTGAATGATGGAAGAAGTACAGAACACAGTTTTGAAGAACAGTTCTGTGAATAGAAAAAAAAGTTTCATTTGTCATTGTTTGAAGGGCGCAGTGGACAGCACCAGCATTGAAGTGATTGTGAGTTTGTTTCTTGGAAGTAAGGTATCGCGACAGTAAGCAGCCACTCCCGAAACAATTACCGCAACAGTAAGAACAGAGGGTTGAAAAAAAAAAAAACAAAGAATTGTTTTTATTGTGCAAACATTGAGGCTCACTGCAACTTATCAAAGATATCTTGTTGAAAAACATGAGCAGATCTTGGAGACATTATTGGAGATCATGATGGCTATTTGAAATCATCATAAGGTAACATTGCAGACTTTGTGTGGGCAATATGAAGAATTGTGAAGACTCCATATGAAGACAAGTTGTCATTGATGTAGCAGCGAAGTTGTAGATTGACAGAACACAGTGAAGAAGATTTTGAGAGCCGTGTAATACAATCAAAACATTTCTTGACAAAGCAAAACTATAGGGTCGGAGCCCTTGGGGTTGGTGCCTTAGAATTGGGAGGATTGGTGTCCTTGGAGTTGGTGCTCCTAAACACAAGGTTGGTGCCTTGAGAAGATAGGGTTGGAGCCCTAGAAGTTGGCGCCTTACAAAAGACCAAGTTGGTTCTTGGCAACAGATTGGAGCCTTATGTATAGTACCTGATTTATTGTAAAGATTATATCAATAAAAGCATTTATTCCTATTGTTCATTTTGTGTTATAAATATAAATAATTTAACTGATAAAAACAATTGAAAAGAAATACTGATTCCCCCCCCCCCCCCCAGTATTCCAACATTCTTATTCACTATTAAATATCTTTACTACTTGTCCTATATGGATTGTAACTTAATGTCCTTTTTCCATTGGATTTTTAATAAATGAACCTTGTTCATATTCAATAAATGAACTTTCTTTGTTTCATTGGTATCAGAGTTGCATTCTAATCCAACCTTTGGCAATACCTTTTTTACAAATTTTGTCTGACCTGTTTTTTGGCCACACTAATATTTAGAGTTTATCTAATGTTAGGTCTTCATCCACAATTATCCTTTTTCCCATTGTAAGTTTAGAAAGTTATCTTGAAGAAATAACTACTCCACTACCAAGAAAAAATTAGGAAGATATCATAAAAAATAAGACATTTCCATTGAAGAAAAATACCATTCTATTGCAATATTGAGAGAACACTGGAAATCAGAAGGAAAACACACATATTACAAAAAGGAATTGTCAAAAAGAAATTCAACATTGGGTGAAAATAAGAAAACCATCATTTAAGAAACTAACACTCAATCAGAAATCCATAGAACATTGGGGCAACATGATCATTGTCAACAGAAGCATACGTCTTGATAGTAGCAACTATGTCTATGATTCATCAATCACCTCTCCTAAAAGACACAATCCTTGAAACAATGCCATTAAAGAAAATGATTTTTAGAATTTGGAAGTGTTTCCATCTAAGATTTGTTAATTTTTCACAATGTTCTATGTTGTAGCAATCACTCAAACAATTTCTCCTTTCAGTAGCATTCACTTTTCAATTTATTCTCAATCACACAATAATAGTATGCACAATAGAAGATAGCCAAGATCAATGAGACACGGAGATTTAGGTCAAAGACCAAGGAAAAACCCCACAAGGAGGAAAACCCAACTAGATTCTTCTTTTATTAGATAATCAATTGTTCAACAAATAGTACATCCATCAACAAGTCAAAGTCAATGCCTTGACCAATCCAAATCGATACAAAGATGAGAGATAAAGTCAAATCTAACCAAAGTACCAGTTTGCAATTTTCAACCCTGTGGAAGTACAGTCAACTACAGCCCTAACCAACCAAAGTCAATGGTCAAAACAACTCAAAAGCATTCAGTCTACCCAACAATGAGCGTGGCTTTCCTTCCTCAATCAAACCCAATTAAAACAGTCCACAAATTTTGCCAGCAAATCAGTCAAATTTCAAAGTTAACCTACTATCAAACCCTTGCTCGGATCTGCGGTCAAAGCTAGTCAAGGTACCTATAACAATTCGGTCAAAGTCTCCCTGAATTCAACCTCCCAAAAAAAATCAGAAAAATTGGTCAAGCCAAGTCAACATCGGTCAAAGTATGCCCAAAACATCAAGTCAACACAATCAAACAGAAGCACTTCTCTCTCCTTCACATGTGTGAACATGTCCCTACAATTTTCAGAGGTGTACGAACCAATTGAAGATGTGATGTGATGATGATGCCTCCCAAGAGAAGTCAACAATGGCTCATTTATATGGTGTCTTGGAGGGTCAATTTCTCTCTCTAGGCCGACTTGTACTTTTCAAGTTGATTTGGACCAGCATAAATTTTTCCCAAGTGGAGGAGGGGTCTCTTTAGGGTTTGTTGGGCTTCCCCAAAGGGGAAATTGCTCCCTCAGTTGCCAATTTTCAACACTCCTCAACGAGGGAGGAATTTCCATCTGCATCATATGTCTCATCTCAAATGTACATGTCTCACCATCATTGCATCATATCTCATCTCATCTCAACTCATCCCTGCTCATCTCTGTTGAACAATGATGTCTAAATCTAAACAAGAAGAAACATTATAGGTGAGATCAATCTCCAAACCTTATATCCAATGACAATAAGGGACTTACACACCAACCATGCTAGGTAAGGATCAGACACACCCTATTATCTGTTGATCTTCCCACTTTGATCCTCAAGAATCAAGTGGTAGAACACCCGCATTTAATAACTTGGGCGATATACACACTTACCGCAAGCGGTAAGGATCAAACACATCCCAAGTCTCCTCACCCATTGACCAGATGGGTGGCAATCCCCACAAGCTGCAATCCCAACAAGCCCAGCTTATGGATAGGATGCATACTAGGGTATACCCAGTCAAGCCTCGGACTTGACCGTAGCGGGAGATACACACTTACCACAAGTGGTAAATGTTGATTTATGGTAGCATCGGATGTGCTCTAAGCCTCAAAATTTGCAAGGAGGCTTGGACACATGTATTCCACAATACCCATAAATTGTTTTGGGAAATTCCACCTGGAGACAATTTTATTAAAATAATTATTATTTTTAATAGGTGCCTAAGTTTAAAATTAGGAAATCAAAATAATTAAAGGGTATTAACCAAACTGTTGATGAAACTTCTAGAAGAAGATGAGGATCAAGTCAATATGATCTGAGCCATTGATTAGAATCTAATTTGGGTCATTGATTACTCAACTGGAGGAATATAAGAAGGACTTCGATGAGCATTTGGAAATCACACTAGGCAGATACTCAATTACCCAAGTAAGATCGATTTTCTCTTTGGTCGAAGTTCGGCAAGAGGAAATCGAATCAGAGGGAGAGTTGCAGATGAGAAGGAGAGAGGGCATCAGCATCAGTCAAGAGCAAGAGCAGAAAGAAGACGTAGAGCAGAGGAAGGACATCGTTGAGGGTGTGACGCTGGCACTGCATAGTCCCTACACAGAAGTTGACGCAGTGAGACGTAGAGCGGGCAGCAGGTCCTCTCCAGAGTCAAAACTCAGTTGAGAAGTGTGAGAACATCGTCTGTAATATTTCTCACAGAAACTCCTCTTCTATTTTGTTGGTTGTATCTTGTGCATGAGATGTTTGCTGAAGATCAGTAAAGAAACCCTCATCTGCTACATCGATTTACATTGGGTTTTTCCGAGGACAATTGTCCAAAAATAACTGTCATTGTGATTATACTTGTGCTAGTATTTTTCCTTGCATTTACTTTCCACAGTATTTTAATTGTGAAGGCTGCAGTACAATTTATTTTAATATTTGTTGTAGAAACAAATATAACAATAGAGGGATTCTATGGGGCACAGTAATAACAATATGGGGATAATAGGGGCACAACAATATTAATAAGGGATGCACCTACAATATTAATGGGGTAATCACTAGTATTATAGGGACCCAACACTTTCCCCATCCACCAACTGCAACACCTTAACTAGTGGCTCAGCAACCTTCACAATCTTTGTTGCCTTTTTCCAAAATATTTCTTCATTAACTTTCCGTTTCAAATCTTTGCCATCTTGTTTGTGAGACCAATGGCTTTCATTCCATTCATCACTGGAAAACAACTTTTGCAAGTTTCTATGTTGGGGAAGCATAGATTGCAACGTCAAAAAATGAATTGCAAATCTAGTGATGGCAGGCCTAATAATATCCCTACCCCTGTGTGTTTCCTCATCAGGCTCAAAATCCATGAATGATTGTAGATACATTTTGTTATGCTTTTGGCATGCTCTACAATGTTCTTGACCCAATCTAATTTGCCAATATCCTCAAGCATGAGATCTATGCAATGTGCAACACATGGGGTCCAAAAGATGGTTGTGTTTTTCCTCTAACAGTTTACCAGCAAGAACATAGTTAGAGGCATTATCTATGATGATTTGAACAACATTAGCCACCCTCACCTCCTCAACAACCTCATCCAACAGCTGAAACAACACGTCCATCTTTCACCTTATCAGATGCATCAACTGATTTTAGAAACATGGTTCCCTGTGGGCAAAAGATAAGAAAGTTTATGATGGTACAGTTCCTTTGATCGGTCCATCCATCTGACATGATGGTACATCCTGTTTTTGCCCATGAGCTTTTGAAATCTTTCAAATACTCATCAATGGAGGAAATTTCTTTTCACAAACGAGAGCCTCTTAACTCATGCATAGTAGGGCCTTTGAAGCCCTTTCCAGCAGCAAATATGGCATCAAACATAGGCTCATAATATGGTGAACAAGAAGCATTGAAGGGGATATCAGCATCATACCACCATCTACATATGTAATCAGAAGCAGTGTCCCTCAATTCTTTCTTCCAATGGTCATCTAAAGTGGGCTGCATATGACTTCTACTAGCTTGAGGACCATGTGCATCTGATGGAGAGGAGGGTGTGACAGTGAAATAATTTTTGATATTCATATCACCCTTGTTTTTCATTTTACCCTTACCCTTTTTTTCTTGCATGGACTCCAAAGAGGGAGGAACATAGCGGAAGGGGTTGGATGCATCAGTACAAGGGATAGATGAAGAGCCCTCAAAATCAAAATGGGGGTTGGTAGCCATTTTCAACCTCTATTTCTTTTTGCCTAGTTTTTTCTTCCTAAAACTTCTCAAAGCTATTTAACAACACCTTCCTAATCTCCCCAATTTGTACTAATGGTGCTTCACATGGAATAATTTGGCCTCTAATACCAGCCAAGTGTTGTTTCAGCCTATGAATGCCCCGAGAACCATCCTTAATTTTTCTATGACAAAATTTGCAATGCATTTGATTATCAACCATTTCAGCATATGCCCAAGCATCATCTTTCACTCTAGCAGCCATTTTTTGACATGGAAATGAAAGGAAAAAAAATCTAAAAATGAAAACAAAAAAATAACATTGCTTCAATGTTCATTTCTTTTACAAAAGAAACTCTTTTCAATTTCCAGATTTGCACAAAAAATAAGCAAAAACCTAAGTCACCTGACACGGGGATTCGGGATTCGTAGGATTCAGGGATTCGAGTGTCAGATTCGGACACGTTGACCCCCCAGAACAAGGACACATAGGATTCATTATATATTATTTTATTAAAAAAAGAAAAAAAAAAAAAAAAAAATATATATATATATATATATATATATATATATAATATATATATATAAAAATTAGATATTTCTTACACAAATTCTAATTAATGATTCATTGATTTCAAACATAGATCTTCATCTATAGGCTATAGCATGCATAGTACATACAAAATTCAAATATGCCAGTGGTCACGTAAAACATGATTCATAGTTCATAATTTATAAATTCAAATACATGTCAATGGTCACATAAATCATGATTCATAATTCATAATTTATTTTAACGCAATGTAACCATCTCAAAATTTTGAAGGTGCAATGCCCTCCACCTCTGTGTTTCACCATCATCCAAAAGAGGGATATGTCAATTCCAGAGTATTTATATGAAGAAAACTTTGTCAAAGGTATTTTAAACTACCGGTCTTCTTTTCCATATGCATCCCTCTAGCACTTCCTTTGCAGTGTGCAAGACTGATGTTACCTCCAACACAAATCTTCAGGTAATGTTTGAAATCAACAGCATCTTTGACCTCCATATTCAAGAGATTCTCCTCCATAATTAATAGATAAACTTTAAACTGAAAGAACAATAAAACTCTGCATTTCTGAGTAATTTTTTTGGAAAATTAAGCATTGCATTCTGAGTCATTTTCTTGGGATTCGTTGTGCCCGTACGGGATTCATATGAATCCTGTACGGACACGTCGAATCCTATTCTGGGATTCGAATTCTTGTCGAATCATATCCAATTTGCACGATTCAGATTCAACAAGGATTTCCAACGAATCCGGTTACATAGGCAAAAACAGATTTTAGAGGTGAAAAAAAATACCTCTGGGCACAAACCGCCTCCTCAATGTTGCTCCAATGCTTGCCCAAGAATCTTCACTGCTACTCCAAAAAAAAAACTCCACAACTCTTCACAAATTCTCACACAAATGCAATGATATAGTTGAGAAAATGAGAGGGGTTGGGTAGCTTTTATAGGGTTGGGAGAGGTAAATGGTCCTCAGAATCGCCCTAAAGCTAATTAGAATTGGTTGTGGGGTCCAATTTTCCCCCAAAAGACCTCGTTGGCCATGCGTGTGCATGGGTGACCAAGTCGGTCAAGTTATCTCGAGCTCGGCCAAATTGGCCGGTTTGTTACTGAGTCGGTGGCCGGCTCAGTAACAAACCGGCCAGCCGTTCTGCTTCATCCACCGAGCTGGCGCAGCCAAGCCTTAGCTCGATTTGGCTCGGCTAAGTCGGAGTCGGCTCGACCGTTTCTGAAAACACTATATCTACTAACCAGCAATCAAAAGAATCCAGAGGAGAGGAACTAGAAAGAGTAAAAATAAGAAAGTATTCAGATTGAGTTTCAGTTGCATTATTATCATATATTGGGCTCCATCTCTTTTGAGCACGGTGACTTTCTTCACAGGCAATAGGAGCTTCTCTTCTTCTATTCTTAGATCTGTTGTTGTTGCCACAGATTTTGTTGGACCTTTGAGCACTTCTATTTTCCAGACAATCTCGGGCATAATGACCTGCTTGTGGCAATTATAGCATTGAACTCTTGATAAGTCCCTTTTAAATCTTCTATTGGAATTCTTGGATCCTAGAGCAGGCTTTCTTGAATTAGATGGTCCTCCTCTTTCTTTCCTCTTCTTGGCTTGGGTAGAAAACGAAGTGGGTTCTCTTTCTTCATGCTTTGAATTCTTCCTCTAGAGATCATCTAGGACTCCTCTTGAGTACACTTGCTTAAGAGCTCATCAAATGTAAAGAACTTGCCATTGTTGCTAGTGGTTGTGATAAATGTCTCCCAATACATAGGGAGGCCTCCAAGTGTAACCAGCACCAGCTCTCTATCAGGTATAATTTCACCAATAGACAAAAGTTGATCCTTGTCTTGAGATGTCCTCATGAAGTATGCTTGAATGGTCACACCTTTGTAAATCTTGATGTCCCTAAGTTGATTCTTCAAAGTGTATGATATGGCTCAAATTGTTGACCTCGTGCATTCCAATCAGCGTGTCATACATTTCCTTGGACTACTTCATCTTCAATACATATGTGATCAAATAATCTTTTAAAGAGTCAATAATGATTTTCTTAGCTTTGATCTCACATTTCTTGTAATGACCCATCTCTAATCATAGGGAGCACAAGAATAATAGCATGCATACGAGGCATGCATATGATAGCTACATATGCATGCATCGCATGCACTGCACTAGTATAAATACTAACTAAATAAATAAATAAAATGTCCAAGTATAAGGTAATGAATCAATTATTGAAGTACTAGGTAAATACCTAACTCACCAAAATATAGTGGCGTACTTATGTGTGTACCACCATCATAGTTAAAATTCAAATTAAGGCATTATAATTAGTTTAATTGTTGAATTTAAGTTCATTCCTAAATTAGGGCACAAAATTTTGATTTATGGTTAATTGTAGAAGTTGATTATAACATTTCTGACAAAATGTAAAAAATTGGGTTTTACATCTCTTGTACTTGGACTTGACAGCACTTGCTACATTCTTTGAAGGCTTAGGTACCTTGCCTTCAACATATTCCATAACATCATTTTCTTCCAAATTCAGATCCAACCTTGCCCTCCAAGTCGCAAAGTTGGGGGAATCATTTAGTTTCTCCTCAACCTTGAAGTATGAGGTAAACATCTTGACCAAGTCAAATGACCTTCAACAACAGATAAGATATCTTCAAGGGGTGATTTCTCTTGTCTCCTTGGGCTTGCCTTCACCTCAGCCCTAATACCAAGTTAATTTTTCACAATGTTCTATGTTGTAACAATCACATAAACAATTTCTCCTTTCAGTAGCATTCACTTTTCAATTTATTTTCAATCACCTAATAACAGTAAGCAATTGTAGATAGAACAGTAAACAGCATGCACAATAAAAGATAGCCAAGGTCAATGAGACAGAGATTTAGGTCAAAGACCAAGGGAAAACACCACAAGGGGGGAAACCCAACTAGATTCTTCATCTATTAGATAATCAACTGTTCAACAAATAGTACATCCATCAACAAGTCAAAGTAAATGCCTTGACCAATCCAAATGCTTTCAGAGATGAGAGATAAAGGCAAATCTGGTTAAAGCACCATTCTACCATTTTCAGCCCTGTGGAAGTACAATCAACAACAATCAACGACAGCACTAGCCAGTCAAATTCAATGGTCAAAATTGCTCCAAAGAATTCAGCCAACCAGCAATGAATGCAATGTTTTTTCCTCAATCAAACCCAATCAAAATAGTCCACAAATTATGCCAACAAATCAATCAAACTTCAAAGTCAACCTGCAATCAAACCTAGCTTAGAGCTGTGGTCAAAGCTAGTCAAGGTGCCCAAAATAATTTCATCAAAGTATCCCTAAATTTGGCCTCCTAAAACAGATAAAAAAAATTGTCAAACCAAGTCAAAGTAGCCCCAAGTCTATTGAATGGTGTTGCCATCGATGCTAATGTATGCTATGAACACTCTTGGTATTTGTCTAATTTGTCATCAATTGGAAGCTACATTGGTCAAAGCCCCCTGGAAAACCCTAGAAGCCCCGCATTGGTCGAGGATTTTGAAGATGCAGGTCACTGAATTTACCTTAGAGACCCTCACCATTGGATTCTCCTCATCATGTTGATTTCTTTGATATATGGAACGCCACAAGGAACTTGATGGTTTGGGAGATATCCTTGTTTGAATATGAAGGACTCAATTTGTGGGTAAAAACCCCAAAGCATGGATGATGTGGCAACACATTATGGCACATATAGATAGGACCTTCATCAAAAGGGTATTCTTGATTTAACTCTTGACGAGGATTAATTTTATTTTATCATGGTCCTAAAAAGAGAGGCAAGGAAAATTTGAAACTATCATTATTAATTTATGCAACTAGGGTCAAATTCCACCTTAGACAGCTCAAATGACAGAGATGATGATTGCATTGAGTTCCTCTTTTCGAGAGGATCAAAATCGACCTAAAGATCACCTCATTTGGACAAGCAGAAGTTGGTTTTTGAATTTACGAACCCACTCATGTACATTGGACTAGGTCGGCCCTATACACATGTACACTTGGACAGGTCAGCCTCAACATCAAGTGGACCTTCATGAAAGCCTATAAATAGAAGACGTGTCTAGGTTTATGTTTTCTGATTCGATTGTAGTCCTCACTCGCCATGTTTCAGAGTGCGACTGGGAAGGCACAGTCACTCGCATGACTGCTTCAAGGGAGACTGGGGTCCAAGATCAAATCTAGGCAGATTCGACCATAGTCGCACGCACAGAGAAGCTAAGGGAGCGACTAGGGCATCATAATCACTAGCAGGTCAACTTGAAGGGAGCGACTAAGGCTCTGAGGCAATTCTGGGTTGATCTGACCACAGCCACATGCACGCAGTGGCTCAAGGAGCAACTAGGGCATCTTAGTCCCTCACATATCATCTTGCAGGGTGCTGATCCACAGTCGCACGATCACAGTCAAAGTCGCTCATTCACAATGCCTTAGAGAGCAACCAAGAGGTCACAGTCACTCGCCGAATATCTTGATGAGTGCAACCAGGGTTCTGAGCTAACGATTGACAGTTGACCATTGTTGACTATAGTTGTCTAATGGCTGGAAGTTTTCTCTCTGTTGTACAATAATTCTCAAAGTCTGTCTCCAATTTGTATTGGGTAAATCTCTGTTGAAAGATTATGTATTGGGCTCATTGTACTCTCTGCTGAAACATTTTATGACAATCTAATAAGAAGAAGATTTGAAAGGGTTTTCTCCCTTGTAGGGTTTTTCCCTGGGCTTTGACCAATCTCGTGTCTCTTATGGTTGTGCTATTGTCTCCTTTATCATTGTGTATATTTTGTTCTAATCTTCAATTACTGCTTGTGATTGGAAATGTTGTTAATGATTGGATGCATTGGTTAATGAAGATTTGAATTGGGCTGAGGTAATTGAAACAGCATAGAACAATCTGAAAAATAAACATGTTTTCAAAGTTGAGGTGAAGGACAAGCCCAAAAGGAGATGAGCACTGAAGCCATCTTCCTTGGAAAATTGAAGGAGCTTATCTAGTCAAAGTCAAGATGTCTTCCTCTACTTTGAAGGAGCATGAAAAGTTGGGTGACGCACCAAAGACATGTATGATAAGATAGCCAGCATTTATGAAATCAACAATAAACGAGATTTCCAATATAAAAGATCAACCCAAAGACACCAAGATGAACAAAGGAGAAGTTGTACAATCCTATATCATGACGATATCTCATCTTAGAGATCAATTGCAAAGAGTTGGGGAAAATGTGCCTGACAGGGAATTAGTGATTGTGACCCTTAGAGGTCTCCCTCCAATTTGGGAAACCTTCATTACTACGATAAGCAACAGCGATGTCCTTCCGTCATTTGATGAAATTATTGGAAATCTTACTCAAGAAGAATCAAGGATGATAGCAAGAAGAAGAATTCAAAAGCATGAGGAGGGAGAGCCCACTACATATATCACTCATGACAAAAAGAAGAAGAGAGGAAAAGGAGCCCCATCAAAGAAGCCTCCTTCTCAAAATGCAAAAGGAAGGAATGATAAATCATCATCTCATATTGAATGCTATAACTGTCACAAGAAGGGTCATTATGCTCGAGATTGTCCCAAGAATAACAAAGGACCACGCTACAACACTAGAAGCAACAACAAAAAATACAATAATCAAAGAAGGAAAGATAATCGAAATACCCGCAATAGAAAATATGGGAGAAGAAGAAGAGATACCTCAAGCGACCGTGAAAAAGATCATCCTCCTCAAAAGAAGTCAAGATTTCCCAGGTATGAAAGTAATGTTGTAAATAAATCTGAGTACATTCTTATTTTTGCTCTTACTAGTTCTTCTCCTCTAGATTCTTGGGATTGTTGGTTGGTTGACAATGGGGCCACTCATCATTTCTTTGGATATAAGGAAGTCCTCTCTAATCTAGTAGAGAGGGAGACTAAGCTGAAGATTATTCTTGGAGACAACGCCACTCATCCCGTAAAAGGTTTTGGATCTATCAAATTTCATTTGAATTCCAGGGAATCGGTTTCACTACATGATGTTATGTATGTGCCAGGATTAATGAAGAATTTGATATCTATATCCGCTTTGGAATATAACAGGATGAAGGTTGCCTTCATAAAAGGGAAATTTTTGACTTGGTCCGCAGGGCCTCCCATGAGATATGCATTCACATTACGGTCAAGATTTGAAGGACTCTATAGAGTCACTGGAAGACCACTACCAGCAATGGTTCATAATACTAATCATCTAAGCAAATTATGGCACCTTTGGTTGGCTCATCTACATTATGATGCTTTTCTGAAATTGAAGAATTTGGTTTATAGCATTCCCAATGTTCAAGCTCAACATGATGGAGTATGTCCAAGATGTGCTAGTGGGAAGTCGACTAGGTGATCATTCCCCTCTAGTGAGAATATGACACATGACACCCTCCATCTCATTCACTCTGATATATGGGCTTTGATGCCTGTACATTCCATTAATGGATATCTCTAATACATCACTTCCATTGATGACTTTTCAAGAAAAACATGGATATACTATTTGAAGCATAAAAACGAAGCCTTCGAAACATTCAAAGAGTTCAAAGCATTGGTTAAAAATCTAATAGGGAAGAAGATCAAAAAATTCCGGTCTGATAATGGTGGAGAATACATGTCAAATGAGTTCATTGACTTTTGCAAGAAAGAAGGAATCAAGATGGAATCAATCGTGCCATATACTCCCGAACAAAATGCATTGGCTGAAAGAAAGAACAAGTCTATAGCAGTGTAAAACCGGCCTTGTTAATTGGTTACCGGTCTAACCGGCCGATTAGCAGGTCCACCGGTCAAAACCAACCAAAAAACCCGGTCAGGGGAGGCATTTCTCCATTTTTTGCAAAAAACCGATCCTAACCGGCCGGTTTGTATCAAACCGGCCGGTTCCGTCCTAAACCAGCCGGTTAGGAGGCATGCCCACCGTCAACTGAAAAAGCGACTTTTTGACTATGTTTTAGGGGTTTTGGAGGGAAACTAAGGGCACTTTCCCTCCAAAAACACCCTCTCCAAGCCTTTAAGAGGCCCTCTCCCTCTCATTTGTCTCACACATCTCATTTGTCTCATAGCAGAGTTTAAGCTAAGTAGTAGTCATCATGCCTCCAAAATCCAAAGATACTGCATGGGCTCATTGTGATATGATTGATGGCAAAATGATCTGCAAATATTGCCAAAAATCCATTCAAGGAGGGGGTATTAACAGGTTCAAGCAACACTTGGTTGGGATAGGAGGCCATGTAAAGCCATGTGGAGCACCAAATGAAATAATAGGGCATATTAGGGCAGAATACCTTCAGAAGTTTGAGACTCAAGTCACTGAACCAATAGAGAAGTTTGTGACAACAAAGTTTGGGAGTCAAGACTCAACCAGCGAAGTTTGATCATGATGACTCCTGAGAAGTTTCAAGTGATAATGTTGATCGCTATTATAGTATTATCATATATGTAGACTTGAGTCTTGTAGTAAGCCATTGGTCCCATAGTTTGTAGGCTTTGTTTTTCCACTCTAGAGGCTATTTAAAGCCTCATTGCTTGTGTATTTTGTCGATGATATGTATTGCACTCGGTGCCATTTTGATATATTCACCTTTACATGTATAGAAATGAGCAATCTTTGCATATTTTCTCTCTATTGGCTTGGAATCATGGTTTTAAATCTTAAAAAGAGTTTTTTTCATTAAAAAATAATTATTTAATGTATTTTTCTAAAACCGGTTCATTTAGACCAAACCAGTGTCAGTTAGACCAGTTCCGATCGGTAAATCGGTTCATTAGGTGGACCAGTCCGCTCACCGGTTCCGGTTTTAAAAACATTGGTCTATAGTAGAAGCTACCCGAGCAATGCTCCATGATCAAAAGTTGTCAAAGTTCCTTTGGGCCGAAGCTTCACATGCTACTATATATGTTCAAAATAGGGTCAAGCCCAACATTAGCCACCTCAGTAGCTTTGGATGCCCCGTATATTTTCATGTGCCGAAGGATAAAAGGAACAAGTTGGATGCTACTGGAAATAAAGGTACGTTTGTTGGTTATTATGAAAATTCTAAAGCATATAGAATATATATTCCTGGTCAAAGGAAGGTTGAAATTAGTAGGGATGTAACATTCGATGAAGATGCAGCTCTTCGAAAAGCAAGATACCTTCCTCCTCTACCTCCTCCCAAGAAGAGGAATGATGACAGGGATATTCTAGATGGTCCCTCCATACCTGAGTCCGAGACTAATATTGTTGGTGATCCCATGGAGCCTATGGATCCCTTAGATCCTCCTCCAAGTGATCCCTACTAGGAAGAGATATGTTCCCATTCGAAGATCATTTAGAGAAAGGAAACAACCATGCAGGTACCAGGGATATGCTACACCCATGAGAACTATGATTCGAACCCTCCACATTTGAAGAAGCCGTAAAAGAACAAGTTTGGAAAGATGTTATGGCTGAGGAATACAAATCTATTATGAAAAATTATGTATGGGATGGTGTTCCTAGACCAAAAAGAAAATCTATGGTGACTTCAAGGTGGCCATTCAAGATCAAACATGGTGTTGATGGTAGCATTGAGAAATACAAGGCAAGGACCGTGGCTCAAGGATTCTCACAAAAAGAGGGAGAGGATTATGATGACATATGTGCACTTGTGGCTCGTTATACAACTATCCGTTCGATAGTTGCCCTTGTTGCAAGTCAAGGATGGACCCTTCATCAAATGGACGTAAAGACCGCATTCCTTCACTGCATATTACAGGAAGAAGTGTATGTTGAACAAACACAGGAATTTGAAGTGGAAGATCGAAGAACGCATGTTTGCGGGTTGATGAAGCGATTATATGGTTTGAAGCAAGCTCCCCGAGCTTGGTATGCTCGCATTGACAATTATTTCATGAATTTGGGATTCACAAGAAGCAATGTTGATCCCAACCTCTACTTCAAGGTAGTCTAAGGTATGTCGTTGATTTTGGTTTTATATGTTGACGATCTATTCTTGACAAGTAGTGAATAATCCAGTGTAAGATGGAGCTAGCCTCTAAATTCGAGATGAAGGACCTTGGACTCATGCACTACTTTCTAGGCCTTGAGATGTGGCAAAGGCCAAGTGAAATTTTCTTTTTACAAGGAAAATATGTTGTAAAGATGCAGGAAAAATTTGGAATGATAGCATGCAAATCCGTGGTTACTCCGATGGAAATAAACTTCAAGAAGTTATGTGGAGAAGCTGCAAGACACAATTTGGCAAATCCATCTGAGTATAGACAGTTGATTAGGGCTCTGATGTTCTTAGTAAACACCCATCTAGACATATGGTACGCAAGGAATATATTGAGTCAATTCATGACCAAGCCCCTCCACGCACATTGGATCGCTGCCAAACAAAATTTGAGATATTTGCATGGGTCAATCACACTTAGCCTGAGATATTCCACAGGAGATGTTCGACTTCATGGATACATCGATGCAGACTGGGCAGGAAATGTTATTGACAGGAAAAGTACGTATGGATGTTGTTTTAGTCTTGGATCTGTCATGATATCTTGGATGAGCCCGAAACAAAAGTCTATATCATTGAGTACCGCTAAGGCAGACTATATTGCTGCTAGCATGGCTAACTACGAAGAAGTTTGGTTAAGGAAGCTCTTTGGACAGCTATTTGAGAAGGTTCTAAACACTACAGTGATATATTCTGACAACAAGAGTGGGATCTATCTGGAAGAGAATCTCGTGTTTCATGACAAGTCCAAGCACATAGAGATTCGATATCATTATATTCTATATATGGTGCAGAGAGGAGTCGTTCAACTCCGTCATATATCTACACATGAGCAAATGGAAAATATTCTCACCAAGGCTTTACCTAAAGGAAAGTTCTTGGTCTTCAGAGAGCAGCTTGGACTGATGGATGTGACCCCTCTGGATAAGGGGCAACACTAATCGAGGACACTGATCCAACTCTTCCCACCCTGTTTGAACTCCCAGGGTGAGGACTTGAGATAGAGGGCTCCTAGGGTTGAGGGATCTCTGGACAATAGGGTGTCACCCTATCTGTTACCCATAGGGTTGGAGATGTTTCTCCCCTATCTTTATAGGGTCGAAGATGTTGCTCCCCTATCTGGTCTAAGCAGAGTATATACCCTAATTGAGAGTGTACTTGGGGTGTACAACCCAAGTCGATTATGATGCAGGTGTTCTACCTCATGACTCTTGAGGGTCATTGATGGAAAGATCGGTAAGCAATAGGATTGGGTTGAGATTTGCTCCCCTTTATGGTTTCGGGTTGAGAATGAGCTCCCCGATGTGATTCTAGGGTTGAAAATGTGCTCCCTTGTATGTTTGGATATCCTATTGCTCGGTATGGGTGGAAGCTAATGCTCCCGCATTCTTCTTTTAGATTCAAGAATGTTTCAACAGATAGAGTTGAGCAGAGATGGACAGATATTGGCAGGTGGAATTCTTCCTAGTTGAGAGGGAGTGTTAATTTATGCAACTAGGGTCAAATTACACCTTAGACAGCTCAGATGATAAAGATGATGATTGCATTGAGTTCATATTTTCGAGAGGACCAAAATCGACCTAAAGATCACCTCATTTGGACAAGCAAAAGTTGGTTTTTGAATTTATGAACCCACTCATGTACATTGGACTAGGTCGGCCCTAAACACATGTACAATTGGACAGGTCAGCCTCAACATCAAGTGGACCCTCATGAAAGCCTATAAATAGAAGAGACCTAAAGCTCGTTTGAATATCATCATCAAGCATCTTCTTCTCTACTCGTCTGTTTGTTTGCTCACTCAGGTTCGTTGAAAGAAGTTCGATCAGGGTCTGAAGTTTCTAGTCTGAGGCTCGCACGTGTCTAGGGTTTTTGTTTTCCGGTCGCATGCACAACTCTAGATAGATTCGACTGCATTCACTCACTCACCATGTTTCAGAGTGCAACTGGAAAGACATAGTCGCTCACATGACTGCCTGAAGGGTGTGACTAGGGTTCGAGATCAAATCTGGGCAAATTCGACCATAGTCGCACGCACACAGAGGCTAAGGGAGCGTCTAGGGCATCATAGTCGCTAACAGGTCAACTTGAAGGGAGCAACCAAGGCTCTGAGGCGATTCAGGGCTGATCTAACCACAGTCGCACACACGTAGTGGCTCAGGGAGTGACTAGGGCATCTTAGTTGCTCGCATATCATCTTGCAGGGAGCAACCAAGGGTTTGGATCTGTTCTGCTCCACAGTCGCACAATCACAGTCAAAATCGCTCGCTCACAGTGCCTCAGAGAGCAACCGGGAGGTCATAGATGCTCGCAGAATATCTTCATGAGTGTGACCAAGGTTCTGAGCTAGGGTTTGACGATTGAACATTGTTGACTACAGTTGTCTGATGGTTGTAAGGTTTCTCTTTGTTGTACAGTAATTCTGGAAGTCTGTCTCTGATTTGCATTGGGTAAATCTTTGTTGAACGATTATGTATTGGATGCATTGTACTTTTTGCTGAAACATTTTATGACAATCTAATAAAAAGAAGATTTGAAAGGGTTTTCCCCCTTGTGGGGTTTTCCCTGGTCTTTGACCACTCTAGTGTCTCTTATGGTTGTGCTATTGTCTCCTTTATCATTGCATATATATTGTTCTATCTTCAGTCACTGCTTATGATTGGAAACGTTGTTAATGATTGGATGCATTGCTTAACGAAGATTTGAATTGGGCTGAAGTAATTGAAACAGCATAGAAAAATCTGAAAAATTAACAATCACAAAGTGGATCATTATGAAGGGTAATGAAGGGGTTTTTTAATTAAAATAATGATTTGGCTCAAAATTCAAATAAAATTTGAAATTTGATTTTTTCCTCCTAAGGTATCGATTCGGCTGCCTAATTCAAACCATCCAAAACTATATAAAGGAATCTCACTTCATCTCTATTGCAATAAAATCAAACGCGTATCTCGGGCATAGTCTGTTGGAATTTCTAAGTCTATCTGTCAGAAATTCTTCCTGTATTATCTGATTTATTTCTTCCTACTTGTTCATTTACTTAAGAAGTTATTTACCATGTAAATACTGAAAATAAATACAAGTACAATATCAACACATACAGATCATTAACTGAAAGAAACAAGAACACACGTGACAGTGATTTTTGGAATAATGTCCTCGGAAAAACCCAATGCGGGAAAACCGGTGCAGCTATCAGAGGGTTTTATTATTAAGCAGTTTCATAATACAATCTGGGTGCCAGAAATGGCTCACCCAACAAAGAATGCCCTCGGTAGTACTACCTCTCAGTCAAACACAGATATCAACCCCAATCTGCCCCACGAATTCTCCCAGCGTCAGCCTCTAGGGTCTATGTCAGCCTCTCTGGCCCAGTGTCAACCTATTTGGCCCAGCGTCAGCCTCTGCATCTCCCACGCTGGCCCTCCTCAGGCTCTGCGCAACTCTTGGCTGCCTCTGCGTGGCCTCTAGCTGGCTTTGCATCAACCCTCTCCTAGCTTTTGTGTTGATGCACCCGGTACTCTCTTTGCCTCTCTGCCACTGCATTCACTGCCCATTAGCTGCAACTCTGATCACTCCTTCGATTTCCTCAGCAAGCCTTGCCCCAGAAAATCGAATTCTTGATCAACTCAATGTGCTCTCCAACTGACCCTCAAGCCTCTTCTTATACTTTTCTCGTTGACAATTCAACGGCCGAGATTAAGTCCCTAATCAATGGCTAAGATTAGATCTAGCTTGATCCATGACTTTTGGACCATTCTAACTCAGTTTTATATTAATTCACATTAATATTTTATTTTCCCTAAGTTTAGACTTAGGGACTCCATTAAAACTATTAATTATCTTAATATCTGCCAAACTAGTTAGATTTTGCCCAAACCATTTCTGAGTCTTGGAGATCTCATGTGCTTTAGCCTCTCCACCAAATTTCAAGGCTAGAGTACATCCGATGCTACCCCAAATCAACACTCCCTCTTAGTGAGGATTATGCTCTAGTAATATTCCTCATTGAGTATCACCCTGACCATCCGGCATCGGTCCCTGTGTTGGTGCTAGGCCTACTGCCGAACATCCTCTGCACTGCTGCATCATGTACTGCTACCCATGGCTCTGCCACTGCCACTATTGCATCCGTATGGCAACTCCCTCTGCGCATCCGTGCTGTTGCTCATGGCCCTGCCACTACTACTGCTACATCTGCACTGCATCCCCTCTCATCATGTTGCATCGTGTTGCTCATAGCACTGCCACTGCTAACTATTGCATTGAAACTCAGTTACTGAGAAGTAAATAATTGATCTCCCAACTCTAACATCTCTGTCAGGCTAGAAACACTCCTGATGCTAAAGCTCCCTCTGTCAATGACAAGTGCTCCCTCCCTGAGGTCAGAGAGGGAGCACTCATGGCACAGTCATCATTAGTCTCCTCTTCCTTCTCCACCTTAGCCGGCGTAGCCTTGGTCTCAGAAGCCTCTCCCTTGCTCTTCTTCCTAGGACACCGGTTCGCATAGTGACCCACTTCCCCACAATGGAAGCACTTGACCTTAGAGATGTCTTTCTTCTTTCTTTTCTCCTGCTTTCCCGCAAATGCGAGAGCCACATCTTCTTCTTCCTCCTTGACTTTGACCCCTTTTCCGCTACTCTCCACCTTGGACACCCGTCTGATCTCTTCTTGACAAAGAGAAGCCCACAGTTCCTCCCAATCTGGAAGGCTCGTCCTACTCAGAATGCGCTGGACAAATAACTCCCAATCTTCTGAGACTACGTTCAATGCAGTCCTCACCATCAGTTCCTCATCTGGTGTGGCCCCTATGGAAGTTAGTTGATCACGGATCTCCTTCAATCCACCGAGGAAGGCATCTATCTCCTCTCCTTTCTACATCTGATATGACCACAACTGGTTTTCAAGTAACATCCTCCTCTGCACAGAAGTATGCTGGTACAATTTCTTCAGGGCCTCCCACATCTCATTTGTAGTCTCCTTCTCGGCAATGTGTGGCACCACATGATCCTTGACACCATAAAGGATGATGCACTTTGCCCTGGCCATTGCCTCCTCGTATCGTTGTCATTTTCAGCTGGGTCAACCGGGATCGCTATTGTTTTCAAGGTGAAGTGTTTGATGCGATACCTATCTAGAATGGACAAGATCCTGGCCTTCCAGACTACGAAGTTTGAAGCTCCGTCCAATCTATCCTAATCTCTTAGCCCATTCACTGCCATTTCGCTGCTCCTCTTTCGAATCTTTCAAGTCTCTCTACTTCTCGTCTGGAAGTTCTCAGTGTGACTCCCTCTGAGACTCGATTTCCCTCCTGGAAACCCCTCTGCCAATGTCGAGATGCCCCACTTCGATCGTTAGTGCAGCTACACCACTAATCCGGATTTCTTGGCTAGAAATCCTTGGCAACAACTCCCTCCTCCTTGGTCTTGCCCTGTTAGGTATTGTTCTGACCACAATACCCCACTAGCTTCGCTCCGCAACTTATCCACAACCTCCTATGCCTCAGCAATCTAAAGGTTAGAGCCTCTAGGCTCTGTGCAATCCCGGCAAAAGAAAAATCCACACCTCCTCGCCACGGGCGTCAATCCTTCTTGACTGAGAAAGATGATCGGGCACTGCGTAGGTTAGGTCTGCTCCTCTCTGCCACTGCGCTAATCCTCCTCCTAGCTCAAACTGATGATGTAGGCACTGTGTCACCCCTTCCTTCATGTTTTCCACTAGGAACAACGTCCGTCACTCGGGACAGTTGTTTCTGCTGTTGCTTGCTCTGCTCGGTTGATGCCCTCAGTTATCCTGTGATCTGCAACCACCCTCTCATACCATGTTGGAATTTCTAAGTCTATCCGTCAGAAATTCCTCCTGTACTATCTGATTTATTTCTTCCTACTTGTTCATTTACTTAACAAGTTATTTACCATGTAAATACTGAAAATAAATACAAGTACAGTAGCAACACATACAGATCATCAACTGAAATAAACAAGAACACAAGTGACAGTTATTTTTGGACTAATGTCCCCGGAAAAACCCAATGCAGGAAAACTAGTGCAGCTATCAGAGGGTTTTATTACTAAGCAATTTCAGAATACAAACTGGGTGCCAGAAATGGCTCACCGAACAGAGAATGCCCTCAGCAGTAGTACCTCACAGTCGGAGATAGATATCAGCCCCAATCTACCCCACGAAATCTCCCAGCATCAGCCTCTTGGGTCTGCGTCAGCCTCTCTGGCCCAGCATCAGCCTAGTGTTAGCCTATTTGGCCCAACGTCAACCTCTCAAAGCTCTGCATCAGCCTTTGGAGCCTCTGTGTCTCCCACGATGGCACTCCTCAAGCTCTGCGCAGCTCCTGGCTGCCTCTGTGTGGCCTCTGGCAGCCTCTGTGTGGCCTCTGGCTGGCTCTGCGTGGCCTCTAGCTAGCTCTACGTCAACCCTCTCCCGGCTTCTGCGTTGATGCTCCCGGTACTCTCTCTACCTCTCTGTTACTGTATTCACTGCCCCTCAACTGCAACTCTGATCACTCCTTCGATTTCCTCAGCAACCCCTACCCTAGAAAATCGAATTCTTGATCAACTCAATGTGCTCTCCAACTGATCCTCAAGCCCCTTCTTATACTTTTCTCGTTGACAATTCAACGACCGAGATTAAGTCCCTAATCAATAACTAAGATTAGATCTGGCTTCATCCATGACTTTTGGAACATTCTAACCCAGTTTTATATTAATTCACATTAATATTTTATTTCCCCTAAGTTTAGACTTAGGGACTCCATTAAAATTATTAATTATTTAATATCTCCCAAACTAGTTAGATTCTGCCCAAACCATTTCTGGGCCTTCGAGATCTCACGTGCTTTAGCCTCTCCACCAATTTTCAAGGCTAGAGCACATCTGATGCTACCCCAAATCAACAGTCTTACTCTGTGATTGTTCGGTCTTGTCAAGAATTACAGACCAGTCAAGAGACTTGGAGAAGTTTTTGCACTTGATTTTTTTTGTCGTTTGCGATTCGCTACTTTTCTCTTGCAGGAAGAAGGGTTCATCCCTTTTTAGGGCATCAATTATGAACTAAGAAGGATACATTGGACTATTGAAACAAATTTCAGGCACTTGTATGATGTATTAGGATCATGGTTTCCAAAAATCATCCTGAAAATTTCATAGACTGATCTTAAAATGAGTTGCAGCCTACAGTAATGTGCACAAGTTATTGTGAATCTGAAGGAGCCTCGCATCTTTTTCCTGAATATCATTTTTGCAGATTGAATAAAGTGACAAACCTCTACACAATGCGACGACCTCTTTGTTTGAAACTCTGGATTAATTCAGTCATGAGACATTTATAGCTAGAGGGGCATAATTACAGTAGAATTATATCACGTTGAAGGCATCAAAATGTGTCATCTAATGCTTATGGGCTTGTTTTATGAGTAAAAATACTGCCAAATTCATGAGTTCCTTGTGAAAATTCCTAGATCAAACAATCTCAGGAATCCCACTGCAACCAGCTGAATCTACTTCTAGATTTTAAATTTTATTACAAACTTATTTCAGATTTCTTCATGAAATATCGAAGCAAATTACTGAAGTGGCCTATACCAATTAAATATGATTCTGTAACACAGACACTGAGCAAGGAAAATGGAAACACATAGGGCAGTTATTTTTGGACAAATGTCCCCAGAAAAACCCAATGTGGGAAAATCAGTGCAGCAGCTTTGAGGTTTTATCATTATTAAGTAGTAGCAAATTCTGAATACATCATTGAATACCCCACAAGGTTATTCAATTACAGACAGAAATATTGGTAGAAGCTTTATGAGTTTTATCTCACACAATCACTGAGAAATCCTGGTTGATCCAGCCCCAAACTGACTGCCTCCCAGCTTTTCTAGCTACCTTTTCGTAGTGTCTGCATCAGCCCAACGTCAAGCTCTCTAGGTGTTGCATCACTTCTCTAGCTGGTCAATCTGCTACCCAAGAAATTTGATTTTTGCCTCCCAATCTCACACCCCAACTTTCGGCTCTTGAAAATCGAATTCCTCCACAGATTTCAAACTCCTCTCTCTCCCTCTGCACTGGTTCTGCGTGGCCCTTCTGGCCCTGCATCAGCCTCTGCATCAACGCTTCTAGATCACTCACTGCCTCTCTCTGTTGGTGTATCTCTGACTAAGAATCTCTCTCTCCGGAAGCTATTATCCCTACCCCTCAATTGCAAGAGATCTCCTCAATCGATTTTTCCTCCTGAGAACTTCTCACTTCAGAAAATCGATTTTCTCTGTCTCTCTATGTATTTTCCAAATGACCCTCAAGCCAATTCTTATATCTTCCTGTTGGACAACCAATGGCCTAAATTAAATCATAATCAAAGGCTCAAGGCATTTTGTCTTGATCCATGTCTTTTACTAGAAGTTTCACCCCTGATTAGATTAATATTTTAATTTTCCTAAGTTTAGACTTAGGAACCCCATTAAGAATAATAATTATTTTAATAAAATCACTTCTAGGTGGAATTTCCCAAAACACTTTTTGGGTTCTTTGGAATACCTATGCCCAAGCCTCCCTGCAAAATTTGAGGCTTAGATCACATCCCATGCTACCCTAAATCAACACTCCCTTTTAGCGAGGAATGTGCTCTAACAATACAATGCTACTGCATATTGCTCTGACTCTGAAGCATCGTCTTTGCGCTACTGATGTCTGACGTGTTGTTCACCAACTACTGCGTTGCTGCTGCTTTTGTAAAGTTGCCTTTGATACTGCCACTGCCAATGCTACATTTGTACTACAGCTCCTCTCAAATGTTGCATCTACTATGCTGCTAACACTGCAACTCAGTTGCTGAGAGAAGCAACTGAAAACACCCAAAACTAGACAAGTATCTAGTGGATACTCCTTGGTGTTGAAATCCTGACTGCTCCTAGTCCCACGTTGCCTCTGAAGCCACCGCGTTGTTGAAGCTCTGCACTATGCCTCCTCGCACTGTTGCCTCTCTGCTCTGCGCTGCTCACATTCTGGCTCTATTAACTACTGCATCTGTCAAATCAACACTCCATGGCACCAACTGAAAACTCCACCATCCCACTACTACTGATCATTGGCTCTCGTAAAAAGGTAAAGATACAAGAGGTGGGCTCCTCAAAGATCCTACCCATTTGTAGCTCTACCGAACTACAGTGTTGTATCAGCCCACCTCCCTCCTAGAGGTATCTTGGTTGTCATGGTGAACTCCTCCTCTTGTTCAATCTTTGTGCCTACAACCTTGAGATCATGCTTCTCACCCTTGTCATTTTTCTTCAAAGAACACTAGGATGCATAGTGGCCCATCTAGCCACATATGAAGCACTTCACCTTGGAGACATCCTTCTTACATCTTTGTTGCCCCTGTTGTCCCTTCGATGCAAGGGCTGCATTTTCCTCCTCCCCTACTTTGGGCTTCGACCCACTGTTGTTGTTGCTCCCATCAAGTTTGACCTTGAGTAGGTCTCTCCTCAACTCTTCTTATTTCAAAGCTGCCTACATCTCATCCCAATTTGGCAATGCTGCTCTGCCCAGGGTACTCTAGACAAAGATTTGCGACTCATCCGAGATGGAATTTAGGGCCAGTGTCACTAACTCTGAATCCTGAGGTGTATGTCTCGTAGCTAACAGCTCATCACGGGTCTCCTTCAGTTTCGTGAGGAATGGATCCACGCATTCTCCCTTCTGCATCTGAGCAGATCTCAGCTTCTGCTCTAAGTACATCTTTCGTTGCTCGGAAGATCCTTGATACAATGTGGCCAAGGCATCCCAGTTCCTGCATCTCCTTAGCGGTCCCTTTGCTAGCAACGTGGCACACCACATGATCCTTGACTCCATCCAGGATCATCCTCTTGGCCTTAGCCATCTCAGCTCTGTACTTCTTCAGCGGATCTGCATCAGCTGGGACAACTACCACATTATCAACATACGTCTTGAGGGCATGCCCATCTAGAAGGAAAGTCATTCTAGCCTTCCATATGGCATAGTTGGAAGCCCTGTCCAACCTGTCTTGATCCCTCAAGCCACTGGTTGTCATATCCTCCGAAAAATGTCGAACAACTCCCTCTTTCTCCCTACTGCGTAGTAGTAAGGCTAACTTACGCACTCCCTGATGGAGTTGGTAAGTTGTTGCTCTTCTGTTGGTCAGCAAATGAGAAATACGGATTTCCTCGGCAAGAAATCATTGAGGAAGTATTCCCTCACTATGAGATCTGCTTCTTCCTTCTGACGGCTTTTTTGCCCAGCACTCAACTTGCAGAAATTGCATCCCTCTAGCTCTGCGTGGCTCTATGTAGCTCCCTTTGCCTCGGCAAATTCTCGATCCTGTAGTCTTACCTGTTATCACCCCAAGAAACTCTCCTAGGTTGTAGCTCGGAGATGCTCGGGAACATTACAAATTCAACTTATTGATGCAAATGGATGAATGGAAGGAATGATGCTTGTTCAAGCCAGATAACCACTTCTACTATGCTTAACTCCAGACATGCATGAACACCCCCAGACTACAAGGCTTTAGACCACCAATTACTCACAGTTCAAAGATTGGGTGAATATGGAGAATACTGACCACACCAACAGATGCACAAGACCTTGTGATGGTCGGTTGCAACTAGTAAAGAGGTCTGCAAATCTAATTCCCTAATGTACAAACAGGATGACAGCTCTCTGGCACTAGGTGAAAAGAAACCTGAATAACTCATTCACTGATACATACAAGACTTTAACACAGAGATAGTATGACAGCTCCTCTAATGCTAAACATCAAGAGTTCAGGAAAACAGTGTCTCAGGCACAGCCTGGAACAGAAGAAGAATGGAAAGTGAGTAAATAACAGCAAAAGAAGCTTGTATTAGCTAAAAATGAAGACAAGACGCTGCAAGTATCAAAGTAGTTACAGTCTCCAGAAGTTGAACCTTACATCAAAACATCAACCATCAACCTTGATTACATCTTGTTTCTGGGTATATATAGAGTTTCATTACAAAGGCGCTCGACCATTCTAAGTATGGAGGGGTCATAATTGACCACCAACTGCATTTAGTTTCCTGATGGAGCTTCTGAGTGCGATTGCTTGCTGTAGTGGATGAATCTGATCTTTTCATGTGCTCTGCTGTCCTCTCGGGCAAGTGGAGTGTCGTATAGGATGGAATTCCATAACTCGTTAAATGCAGTTATCTGCTCGAGCTCTGTCCTTTTCCTTCTCGGCCATACTGCTTGTTGAATGCGGTTGTTGAGGAGCAATTGCAACTGGTACTGGTGAGCCGATCACTTTCGTCCTTCAAGTGCACAAAACGGTCAAGGGACGTGGACTGCGTGGCGGATGGACGAGCTGGATGAGGGAGAAGGGTCAGCCGTTGGATCGGGAGGATAGATGGTAGAGATGACTTGGCGAGGACTATCGGAAGAAGCAGGAGCGGAACGAGCGTGGGCTGTTGGATCTTGGCAAAACTGATCCAATGGTGGTCAGGAAACAAAGGTGCGTGGCGGTTATCGGGCGGGGATAGAGGATTAAGCGGTAAGCGGTCTCGATCGCACCGCCTTTGGGCATTAGGCAGTAAAAGGGTGGGGGCGTGTGATTCCATTCAGCGCGTGACACGTAGCGACAAGGGAGGGAGAACAACCACTCTGCATCACGTGCTAACGTGCCATTGCTTTATGGGCACAAACTGAGTGAAGGCCGTTCGATCTTGACGGAACTGATCGGACAGCGGAGGAGTGATCGGGCGAGTCGCTTTATTGGGCGCGACGGGAGTCGTCGGATCGGGTTTTTCTTTTGGTAGTTTTGGGCCTTTACGTAGGGCGATGTGCGATTGCGATCAAATCGCATCGCAATATCGCATCGACGGAAGCCGAGGGGCGCAGCCTTTATACACACATGGGTGCGACTTGCGATAGCGATTAAACCCGGACCCGATAAAGGAATTAGTCGTCTTTAGGACGATGAAGGGAATCTGAGCAGTGCAAGGGAAGGAGAAAATGACCGTTGTGAGCCTCTTTTGAGCATGACCAAGGACCAAGTTCATTTTCGACCTTTAGAAATCAAAGGTATGTAGCAAAGCTAACACTGGCTCCTTCTGGGGATGAGATCCTCCCTGTGAGGTCTCAAGAACTGCAGATCATTGTCTTTCCTGTCAAACCAGATAAGCAAAATTTCCTAGTGTTCCATTGGGCATGGAGTCTAACTGAGTCTACACTTAAAACTAATTAAAATAACATATTTACAAATTTTAAGGCCTGAAAACCTTAAAAGAACATAAACTTTCAGAAAACGCCCATTGACTGGGCCACCAAAAAATGTCTCCCCTTCCATACTTTGCAATATGAAAGTATTGTTCCCTTGGATCTGAGAAATGATAAAAGGCCCTGTCCATAAAGCATCAAACTTCCCATGGTTACCTTTCTTCTCTTTTAGTGCATCCCACTTAAGAACCAAGTCTCCAACCTGAAAATTATTTGTTTTTGCCCTCCTATCGAAAACCTCCTTGATTCTCTCCTGATGTGCTACAGACTTTTCAACCAGTTGTTCCCTGATTTGATGTACCTCTACTAAATCAGTGATCCTTTTTGCCATGTCCTCTTCTTCATTCTGCTCTTCTTGCAAGAACTTTGTCACGAGGAGGCTTAACTGGATTGGGAATACAGCCTCGATGTCATATACTAGCTTGAATGGAGAATTCCCTGTGGATTTCCTGGTGGTCACTCTATCAACCCACAGTGCATACTTGAGCTTAGAATCCCAATTCTTTTTGTTGTCTTCCAACAGCTTTTTAATTATTATTATTAGGCTTTTGTTGGAAGATTCTGCTAGACCATTTCCTTGAGGGTAGTATGAGGTGGAATGAACCAGCTTAATGCCCATTGAGTCGCACATATCCACCAACTCTTTTGCTTTGAAGGTTGTCGCATTGTCTGTGACTAATTTATGTGGACAACCAAATCTGGTGAAGATATTCTTTGTCAAAAACCTTATGACCACATGGTGATCAACCTTTCTGGTAAGGATTGCTTCAATCCATTTAGTGAAATAATCAATGGCAACTAAGATCAATCTGTGTTGGCCACTGGAATATGGATTGATTTCTCTGATGAAATCCAAGCCCCACTGCTGGAAAGGACCACTAGCATGTATGGGTTTTAAGGGCAGGGACTTCAATTGTTGCTTCCCTTCAAATCTTTGGCACCTGTCACATGATTTAACAAATGAAAAGACATCAGCAAACAAGGTGGGCCAATAATATCCAGCCCTGAGGATCTTCTGAGCTGTAGTTTTCCAATAATGATGTCCACCACATATGCTGGAATGAAAATGCCGCATAACCTCCATGGATTGTTCTTTGTCCAGACACCTCAGCAGAATTCCAGAGGGGTCCCTCCAGTAGAGCAGGTTTTCATGAATGCAGTATCTAGCTGCCTTGAGCTTAACATTTCTGGCTTGGCTGGGACTAAGGCCTGGAGGAACTTCTAGCTTCAACAAGAATTGAGCTATTGCAGAGTACCAATCACAAGAAGCTATATTTTCTGCCAATGACTAATTTTTCCCTGGTTCAGCTGTTTCTTTTCCTATCAGACTATTCTCTGAAACCGTGCTTATGAGGTTTATGTCCAGCATCCTGCAATTATCTTCAGCCATTAGTCTAGCAAGGCACTGACCTCTGACCAGCTTGGTGGGCTTCAATTCTATGTTAAATTCAATCAGCTTTGCAATCCATTTAGCCCTTCTTCCATCAGCATCAGGCTGCGTTAGGACATCTTTAATTGAAGCAAAAGGTACATACGCAATTATCTTGGAATGCAGAATGTAAATTCTAAAGGCTTTCAAAGATTTTATAAGAGCATATGCCTGTTTCTCAATAATATCGTACCTCAGCTCAGTATCCCTTAAGGTTTCGCTGAAAAATGCCACTAGATGCTCTGAACCTCCTTCATCTGCTTGCAACAACACTGCTGTAAGGGTGTCATCAGAGGAAAATGAAAATATATGGAACTCCTTGCTGTAATCTGGACTGCTTAAAGCAAGTGCTTCCATAATGGCTTTCTTAATGGACTCAAAGAATCTTCTTGTTGCATCAGTCCATTTGATTTCTGACCCATTTTTCAACATGGAGGTAATATGCTTCACAAGTTCTACAAAATTTGGGATAAACCTCCTTACGAAATTAATTTTGCCCAAAAAGGACTGGATATCCTTTTTTGATCTCGGGACATACAAGGTCTGTATTGCTCTTACTCTTTCTAGGTCAATCCGGACACCTGCAGCAGAAACCACATGTCCTAACATCTTGCCTTCTTCTAAAGCAAACTGTGACTTTTTAGGATTGACTAAAATCCAAACCTTTTGCACTTCAAAAACACTTTCTTCAAATGCTGCAAATGGTCATGATGGCTGCTGGAGTATACTGTTATATCATCTAGGTAGATAAGAACAAACTTATCTTTCTCTCCTACAAATGCTATATCCATAGCTCTCTGAAAGGTAGCTCCAGCCCAAAAGGCATCTTGGAATACATAAAAGTGCCCCAAGGAGTGGTGAATGCAGTCTTCTCTTGGTCATATGGATGTACAGCACCCTGGTTATACCCTGAAAATCCATCCAGGAAAAACATCACTTTGGCCCTTGAGACCTTCTGCAGCAAATGCTCAATCTTGGGTAGAGGATAATTGTCTTTCTTAGAGCATTTGTTTAAGTTTCTGAAAGCAACACAGAGCCTGATTTCTCCACTTTTCTTCCTCACCACCACCAAATTAGCTACCCATTTTGAATATCTAAGGGGGACTATGATTTTGGTAGCTAGTAACTTCTTGATCTCTTTTTCAATCAGAGGGAGGAGCAAAGGATTTATGGGTCTCAGCTTCTGTTTGAAAGGGATGGTGTCTTTCTCTTAAAGGATTCTATGCTGGATGATCTTTTTGTCATATGTTTTCAAGTCACTATATTCCCAAGCAAAGACATGAGCAAATTGCTTCATTAAATTGCAATACTCAGAACTTTGGGCAGCAGATAGATGAGTGGACAGATTTATGTATCTTGGACGCTCTGGACTCCCTATATTATGCCTATGGACTGCAGATTGGTCTTCTTTTTGGGCAGCCTTATGAGGCACATCATTCTAGTCAAACAGCCTTTCTAAAGGGACCAGACCCTTAGGTATCTGATTGCTAGGCAGCTGAACAATGCTATCTTTACCAATTTTGTTTCTAAGCCGGGGCTGGGGACTTTCTTCCAAGGCTTCATTCTCTTGATCAATTCGCATTTCAGAGAATTCACCAATGACTTGCAGAAGCCTATTTACTTCATCATCATCTTCAAAGACTTTCCAATGCTGGACATTATCAGGCAAGGATGGCCTATATTTCATCTGAATTTCATAAACTAGTCTGGGAGGCTTGGGGGGAATAAACATGCTAGTAGACACAACAAGGGAATCGGCAAGCTGATTTTTAACTCTAGGGATGTATGAGATACAAAAATAATCAAAAGAATCTTTAAGTCTCCATACCTCATCTCTATATGCTTTCAACCTTGGGTCTTTGCTTGAAATGTTTTGTTGACTTGCTGAATGATAAGATCAGCATCTCCAAACACTTTTATGTTTCTGATTCCTCTGCCTTTTGTTGCGTTAAGACCCAATATCAGAGCCTCATACTCTGCTATATTGTTGGTGACTTGGAAAGCCAACTTAAAAGACAGATGTGTGCTTTCTTGTTTTGGAGATACCAGCACCACCCCTGCTCCTACAGTCACCCTGGAACATGCTCCATCAAAGAACATCTCCCAAACCTGACTTCCTTGCTCTCCCTCGGCCTAGACTTTTGGTTTCTTTAGCTGCAATAAGGCCTTCTGGGATTCTTCAATTTGGAGAATACATGCTCCAAAGTTAGTGTCCACAGCATAAATGGGATGATTAGAAGGGTCCTTCTCATCACTGATGATGTAGGCCAATTGTGCTTCTCTGTACAATCTCCTGCTTTCCCCTCCAAAAACTAGGACAGTGGCATAAGATAAATCATTTTGTAACGTCCCACCTAGTCTCTTAATCCACCCTCTGGACAGCAACATGCCAAACTTAGGGTGAACATCTGCCACCACAATATCCATCATCATGCTCTTCATGGGCAGCTGAGTTAGGGTAATGTCAAGGTCTTTGATTAATCCTAGGCACTTTACCTTTCTTGAATCAAATGAGAATGAATCATGATATTGTCTGGTAATATCAAGGCTTAACTCTTCCATGACAGCTTTAGGCATCAGACTGTGGCTGGCTCCTGTGTCCAACAAGCAGTTATGGAGGGTTTTGTCATGAATGATCAAGGAGACATAAAATGATGGGGAGCTGTTATCAGCAGGTTCAGTCATTGGGCTAAGCACAACTGCAGGCTTATCATCTTGCAAATTGACATAGTCCGCGGACGCTTGTCAGGGTTTCAGCTCAAGAGCATCAAGAATAGGCTTTCTAAAAACTTCACTCTTTGCAAGTTCTATCAGAGGCACAGATATTTTTAATCACTAGACTTCTAATTCAAAGCCAAAAGGGGAAGGGGACTTGTCAGGACCTCTTACCTCTTGAGCTGGTGCTTTGAGGATGACTGGGTCAGCTACTAGTCCTTTCTGTCTAATATTCTGTTGCTCTGTTGGGACAGCGGCTTTTTGGGCAGGATTCTCCTTGACATTGTTTACTTTTGACCTTAGATTGTATATTTGCTGCTCATCAGTGTGCATAACAGCCTCTCTGTCCCACCTTTCACTGGTTTGGTCCTGCAGCAATGATTCTTCGTAGGCAGCTAGTGTCAAAAAAGCAGCACTGCCTTTATCTTCCATGCAATGAATTTCATCCTCTTCTTCAACTGCTCCTCCTCCATGACTACGTTTTGGAAAGGAGCCTTAACCTTTTGTTCTTCATTAGCTTCTTTACCTCTCTAAATGATTTGCAATTGTTCATTTGCTCTTCTGAATGGATTTGGGTTTCTTGGAGCAAATGTGTTTGGAAGCCTTCCCTTTCCAGAGCTTTGCTCAACCTTCAGCTTAGATATCTCAGCAGCCAATGACTCTATCATCTTAGTCATTTTATCTAATTTAGGTTCTGAAGATGAAGCAGAGGAAAAAGAAGCCTCACCTCTATGCCTCCTTCTGCCCGCATAACCTTTAAGTTTTTCTGCAACCATAATATTAGATTCCACCTCTAGGGCTGCATCTTGCATTTCAGCTAGAGTAGCACATCTTCTTTCTCTCAACAATATGCAGAAATCAGAGTCAAAAGCATTGGCATAAGTGAGTTTGGCAGAGGTGGGAGTTGGCTTTACTTCAGTTGGTATCTTACTATACATACGATTGAATCTTTTATTAAAATCAGGCAATGATTCCCCATTTTCCCTCTTGAGGTTTCCAAACTCTGTATGGTAATATAACAAGTCTTTTTTATCTCCCCAATGCTTCAGAAATACATCATCTAATGTTCAATGCCTGCTATAGACCTAAGGGTCAATTCTCTGAACCACTTTCTAGCCTCTCCATCAAGGCTCTGGACAAACACTCTCATCCACACGTCATCCTCACTGATATCTAGGTTATCAGCATAACTATAAAAAGATTCAAGGTGTTCTTCAGCTGTTACTCCCTCTGTACTAGTGAACTTGGGCATATATTTTTGATACTCTCCAGCAAGCATGGCATTCAAAGGGACAAGCAAGACCAGTGGTCCATACCTAGCAGCTATGATTCTTTCCATCTTCGTGGGTGCCTATTGGCCTGTGATGACTGGGATGGGTGGAAAGATATTGGCAGATTGGGTGGTAGGAAGCAATGAAATAGATGACAGAGACAAAGGAATATGATGGAATGTATGAGAGGCTTTCTTTGGACTGAGATCTAAAAAGGAACTAAATGAATAAGGAGCTTTATGAATCTCTGAGGGTATTTCTTCACTAACAATGCTAGGCTCTATATCTTCAAACTGTATATTCTCAGCCATAGGCCCTTCTTGCAGAGATACATAAGGTTTTTTAGGCTTACCTGATCCTGATGCTCCTTTCAGTGATGTTTTCCTCTGCTTAACAATCTTCTCAGGGTCAGGCACTGGGTCAGCTGGTGATTTCTGAGTATTTCTCTGGGTATGCCTCACAAACTGAGCCAGAACTGTAATGTGGAGTCGCCACTAGGTTGATCCTCTAGTAGAGTCGCTAGATAGATGATTACAACCAGAAATGTGTCCAGGCTTTGTCTATCATCAAAGCTGGAGCTGTGTCGTTTTCCCAAGGAAGCTGAGCTTCAATCTCCTCTCCCCGGCAACGGCGCCAATTAATGTTATCACCCCAAGAAACTCTCCTAGGTTGTAGCTTGGAGATGCTCGGGAACATTACAAATTCAACTTATTGTTGCAAATGGATGAATGGAAGGAATGATGCTTGTTCAAGCCAGATAACCACTTCTACTATGCTTAACTCCAGACATGCGTGAACACCCCCAGACTACAAGGCTTTAGACCACCAATTACTCACAGTTCAAAGATTGGATGAATATGGAGAATACTGATCACACCAGCAGATGCACAAGACTTTGTGATGGTCGGCTGCAACTAGTAAAGAGGTCTGCAAATCTAATTCCCTAATGTACAGACAAGATGACAGCTCTTTGGCACTAGGTGAAAAGAAACCTGAGTAACTCATTCACTGATACATACAAGACTTTAACACAGAGATGTATGACAGCTCCTCTAATGCTAAACATCAAGAGTTCAGGAAAACAGCGTATCAGGCACAGCCTGGAACAGAAGAAGAATGGAAAGTGAGTAAATAACAGCAAAAGAAGCTTGTATTAGCTGAAAATGAAGACGAGATGCTGCAAGTATCAAAGTAGTTACAGTCTCCAGAAGTTGAACCTTACATCAAAACATCAACCATCAACCTTGATTACATCTTGTTTCTGGGTATATATAGAGTTTCATTACAAAGGCGCTCGGCCATTCTAAGTATGGAGGGGTCATAATTGACCACCAATCGCATTTAGTTTCCTGATGGAGCTTCTGAGTGCGATTGCTTGCTATAGTGGATGAATCTGATCTTTCCCTGTGCTCTGCTGTCCTCTCGGGCAGGTAGAGTGTTGTATAGGATGGAATTCCATAACTCGTTAAATGCAGTTATCTGCTCAAGCTCTGTCATTTTCCTTCTCGGCCATACTGCTTGTTGAATGCAGTTGTTGAGGAGCAATTGCAACTGGTACTGGTGAGCCGATCACTTTTGTCCTTCAGGTGCACGGAACGGTCAAGGGACATGGACTGCATGGCGGATGGACGAGCTGGATGAGGGAGAAGAGTCGACCGTCGGATCGGGAGGATAGACGGTAGAGATGACTTGGCGGGGACTATCGAAAGAAGTGGGAGCGGGACGAGCGTGGGCCGTTGGATCTTGGCGGAATTGATCCAATGGTGGTCGGGCGATGAAGGTGCGCGGTAGTTATCGAGCGGGGACAGAGGATTAAGCGGTAAGCGGTCTCGATCGCACCGCCTTTGGGCATTAGGCGGTAAAAGGGTAAGGGCATGCAATTCCATTCAGCGCATGGCATGTAGCGACGGGGGAGGGAGAACAACCGCTCTCCATCGCACACTAACGTGCCATTGCTTTGTGGGCACGAACTGAGCGAAGAACGTTCAATCTTGACGGCACTGATCGGACGGCAGAGGAGTGATCAAGTGAGTCGCTTTATCGGGCGCGACGGGAGTCGTCGGATCGGGTTTTTCTTTTGGTAGTTTTGGGCCTTTACGTAGGGCGTTGTGCGATCAGATCAGATCACATCGCAATATCGCATAGACGGAAGCCGAGGGGCGCAGCCTTTATACACACATGGGTGCGACTTGCGATAGCGATTAAACTCGGACCCGATAAAGGAATTAGTCGTCTTTAGGACTGATGAAGGGAATCTAAGCGGTGCAAGGGAAGGAGAAAATGACCGTTGTGAGCCTCTTTTGAGCATGACCAAGGACCAACTTCATTTCCAACCTTTAGAAATCAAAGGTATGTAGCAGAGCTGACATTACCTTTCTATCAGCTCACTCAGAGAGAGACCCACGAAAATATAGCCCTCTTGGCTAGAACTGCATTATCCCTCAGGGGATTCGAACTGCTGCTTGCTGCAATAAGTTGGCCCTTGCTTCAGTGCTAGATCTGCTCTTCCCTGTTTCACACCAACAGCTCTGATACCATGGGAAAATTCCTACATCTAACAATCTCAGGAATCCTATTGCACCCCGCTGAATCTACTTCTCCTAGATTGTAAATTATGATACAAACTTATTTCAGGTTTCTTCATGAAATATCGAAGCAAATTACTAAAGCAACCTACACTAATTAAATATGATTCTGAAACATAGAAATTGAGCAAGGAAAATAGAAACACATAGGACAATTATTTTTGGACAAATGTCCCCAGAAAAACCCAATGCGGGAAAACGGTGCAGCAGCTCTAAGAGTTTATTATTATTAAGTAGTAGCAAATTCGGAATACATCACTGAATACCTCGCAAGGTTATTCAGTTATAGAAAGAAATATTGGCAGAAGCTTTGTGAGTTTTATCTCACATCAATCATTGAGAAATCTTGGCTGATCCAGCACCAAAATGACTGCCTCCCGGCTTTTCTGGCTGCCTCTGCGTTGTGTCTGCGTCAGCACAACGTTAAGATCTCTGGGTGTTGCATCACTTCTCTGGCTGGTCGATCTCGTGCCCAAGAAATTCGATTTCTGCCTCCCGGTCTCACACCCCGGCTCCCAGCGCCTGAAAATTGAATTCCTCTGCAGATTTCAAACTCCTCTCTCTCCCTCTGCGCTGGTTCTGCATGGCCCATCTGGCCCTGCGTCAACCTCTGCGTCAAGGCTTCTAGATCACTCACTGCCTCTCTCTGTTGATGTATCTCCAGCTGAGAATCTCTCTCCGGAAGCTGTTATCCCTACCCCTCAACTGCAAGAGATCTCCTCAATCAATTTTTCCTTCTGAGAACTTCTCACTTCAGAAAATCGATTTTCTCTATCTCTCTATGTATTTTCCAAATGACCCTCAAGCCCCGTCTTATATCTTCTTGTTGGACAACCAACGGCCTAGATTAAATCATAATCAAAGGCTCAGCATGTTTTGGCTTGATCCGTGTCTTTTTTTAGAAGTTTCACCCCTGATTAAATTAATACCCATCAATATTTTAATTTTCCTAAGTTTAAACTTAGGAACCCCATTAAAAATATTAATTATCTTAATAAACTCTCTTCTAGGTGGAATTTCCCGAAACACTTTCTGGGTTCTTTGGAATACCTATGCCCAAGCCTCCCTACAAAATATGAGGCTTAGAGCACATCCGATGCTACCCTAAATCAACATTCCTATTGTGGTATAAGTCTTTGACTATTCTGTGGCACTACTGGCAAAGATCAAGGCATAATCTTAAAGCGTTTGTATGGACATATCTGAAGCAAATTTTGGATCCATCTATTCGCCCTTCAAGGAGCTTTTGTTTGGCAAAAAAAATCGAAGCATCAATGTAATATTCCTAATGGACAATTTACAGTGATAACAAAAACATGCAATCCAATTCAACACAACAAAAAAATTCATTAAACACCAGGAAACCAGGAATGCTCCAAACACGCCAAAATGGGCAAATTTTGTTATATAAATATGTTGGAGTACAAGATGAAATAGAAAGAGTGCACCTGGGCTTGCACAAGGCAAGCTACAAGCCTCAAGTGGAGGTTCTCTCAATGCGCAATTGCTACAAGAGCTTCCCCTACAAAATTTGTGTTGGCCCTTATAATTTTGCATTGTTTGCAGTGTTCAGACCCCTATTTGACTCCTCCATACTGCCCAAAAAATTCTACTAAATTATTTCCGGAATCCTTGTCAAGACTCAACACCCCAGAAAAACCCAGAAAGGGTTTACTCTACTTTTCGCGCTCCTCCACAAGAAAAATATCAAAACTGTAGCAAATGTTGAGTTTGTTGTACCATAAATGCCTAGAAAAATCCTCCACAATCCACTCCAATCCAACCCCAACAAATCCCAACTCCTAAACCCCTTCACAAGCCACCCCACAAAGATGTCTCAACAAAGACTGTGCAGTCCTTCAGCAGGATGATGCAGGCCCACCTAAAGAAATTCGACTAGCTAATGTGTGGTAACTTTTTCCCTTGCAAATCTTCCTCCTTTGCCTGGAAATCGATCAAAAAATGCTTCGGCAACACTGCAACTCGAAACTCCAACTCTTCGCTCCTCTAATCATTGCGTGGCTCCAGAACTATGTCCCAACTGGCCCAGAATCCGTACCACCTGCATGGTCCTCTCTCCAACTCTAAAAACAGATGTAATAGCCTTCCTAGGGTGGCACTCGAAGTCCACTGAAGAAAGGTTGACCCTCCTCCTTGGGAAGTTCTTCTGCTGAACAGCACTTTGTAACTCTGCTAAACGGTTAGAGCAACAATCGATTATCAAATTATCAAAAGGCCCAAAATGATGTTGCTTCCCTTCTATTTATAATTTGTTGCACCCTTCCTTCATGTGGGCCCCCACACCAGGCAAATCGAACTACCTCCTTAGCCATACGATTTTCCCCAACTAGGGAGTGCGTAATTCTTGGAGAAGTGGCCCCCACATTCCACTAAGTGATTAATTTTGGCCCCCTTGTCCTAAGTGTTTTTCCATCCAAACAGACTTAGGCCCAAAAATGAGAAAATTTGAAATCTTCTTAACAAAATTATTTAGGAAGGGACATTACAATCAACAAACCTTAATTCGAATTTTTTTCGATACCTTTTGTGCCCTAACCAGTGATCAAAGAACCATTACAGGTCAAACATTAATGTATTTCATTTTGGGTATTACTCAAGTTGCAGTGCCCATTATTGATCTAATTTAAGGTAATCCTAAGGACAACTCACAACCTAGTCATTAAAGTTGTTTGTCCCTATAGTAGGACATTCCTTGGCAGGTATTTGAACAGAACTATGATACAGTATCATTAGCATCTGATTTAATTTGTTGAACTTTTCATGCTTGAAGATTTCACTATTTGAAAGGTTGGTCGTTTGAATGAGTTTAGACTTACAATAAGACTTCTCTAGTCCAAGGGTTTATAACAATAGTGTTGTTCAAGATTCAATGCCCAATAAAGCCATCTCAATTTCAGTTCTCCAAGTACAAGGGTTTTGTTGTTATGAAGTCAAGCCTATATTGTTGCATCATTCAAACAAACTATCTTTTCATTGTGGTATATTGGCATCACTCCATGGACGGAATTCAAGCCAGCTTGTAGTCCTAAATGAGTTAACCTAGATTTGAAAAAGCTTATTCATCATCACATCTATTGCAGTAGATGTTTCCCAGTATCATTTATCAGTTGCCTCATCTTTATGTCATGTTTTGCAATAGCATTTGAAAATTAACTTGTTGGAAAGGGCCTGTCAATAAGACTTTTAGAAGTAAGGATTACATCATTGTACATCTAAAGGCAATTTCCCTTGACAAGTACATTGTGTTTTGAAGAAGCCCATTAGAGATACAGGTTTACTACAAGGACTCATCTTGCAATAAGGGCTACATTGTCATATCAGCGAAAAGACATCCTTTTGTTGTTATCTGAAATAGGTCAGCCGCCTTGTAGATCAGAGCAATGAGACTGTGATCCAAATGACAGTGAGAATTCAAATTGCCGAGACCCTTGTATGGCAACAAACCCTGATATAGCAATGAATGGATGGTAGTAACTTTGATGTGAAAATTCCTAGACTCGAAGGAACCCCTATTGCAGCAAATTTGAATCTACTTCACCTACTTGATTTTTAATATACATTAACCAAGTTATTATTCTAAATATTGAAGCAAATTACTTGTGCAGCCTACACTTATTAAATATTTGATCTCATGAAACAGAAAACAGAGCAAAAAACAAGATACATAGGACACTTATTTTTGGACACAATAGTCCCCGGAAAAATGCAATGTGGGAAAACCAATGCAGCAGCTCTGAGGGTTTTATTATTATGCAGGAGAAATATCTAAATACAAATCTAGGATACTCATCTAGCAATCCTTTACAAAGAAACTACTAGCAGAAAATCTGAGTGAGTTTTACCTCACTTCACCTGGCAGAATTCCAGCTGATCCGGTACAAGATGGCTAACCCCGACTATTTATGCATTACCTCTTATGCCCTCTGCGTCAACTTTCCCGGCTTTTTCGGCAGTTCCGGTTGTTCCTGGCAGTTCCGACTTTTGCCCTCTATGTCAGCTTTCCCGACAGTTTCAGTTGTTCTTGGTAGCTCCGACTTCTATTTCCCGGCTATTCTGGCAGTTCCAGTTGTTCCTGGCAGTTACGGCTTCTGCTTGACAAGCAACTTTTATGCTCTGCTGGCTCTCTCCACCTCTCTGTTTGTATTCTCCGGAAAGTCCTTCTCTCGGATTCTTACTGCCCCTCTACTGCAGAATGATCACTTAATTGGAAATCCTTAGCAAACCCTACCCTAGGAATCAAATTCTTGATCAATTCGTTATCTTCGTGTGTGTTTCCAAATGAACCCCAAGCCTCCATTTTGTACTTTTCCTGTTGAGTCTTCAACGATCGAGATTAAGTCTCTAATCAACGGCTAAGATTAAAACATGACTTGATCCGCCTTCTAGATCATTCTCACCCATATTTTGATTAATACCCATTAATATTTTAATTTTCCTAAGTTTAAACTTAAGAACCCCATTAAAAATATTAATTATTTTAATAAAATACAATCTGGGTGGAATTTCACCAAACGATTTATGGGCTCTTTAAAACTCATGTGCTTTAGCCTCTCCACCACTTTTCAAGGCTAGAGCACTTCCAATGCTACCAAAAACTAACATTTGATATATCGATTGACAGTGATAGTGACAGTAGGAAAGTCACTCGTTTATGGCAGTATAGTGGGCTTACGACGGTGACAAAACTTGTATAGCAGTAACCCTTGGTGTGGTAGTAGACCATTATGGCAACAACCCTTGTTGTGATAGTACAATGACATTCTTTTGATGACAGTTGCCTCTGATGTTTGACAGTGCTCTTGGCATATGACATTGACTTCTATGTTGCTATGATAGTGAAACAAGGAGATTATTGACCAGCTAAGCTCAGAATGCTACTAAAATTTATCAGTCAGCGTTGTGACAGTGTTAGGGATTGCCAGCGGCAGTGAGCAAGTATGTGACACCAGGACTCTTGACATTAGATGAGGTTGAGCAAAGGCAGAATGATGACAGTAGACTTGGTTGTCCAACTAGAGTTTGTTGATGATTTGATGCAGAAGCAGATTTTAGGGTTTGATGTGCAGTTTGAGGAGAGGAAGATTTGATTGACAGAATTTGTGTTGCAATTCTTTTGTATTGATTTTGAGCACAAGTGGATCCAGTCTGAAAATTGTGAAATGTGGTCCGCCAGCTAATCAAGGTGGCAGGTCTTGGAAAAAGTAACTATGTTTGGTCTTCACTAATGTACTTGACTCATTATGTAATGTACTTGTCAAAAGAATAAAGAAAATAATTTTTATTATTGTAACAATGACTTATTAAAGCATGGGTTTCATGCTTGGGTCGTCATTATATTAGTCAAAGTCCCCATTGTGGACTCCTAGGATTAATATTGAGTTTATAGAGTCATTGTACATTCGAAGAGACCCTTCTTGGGCTTTCAGATCATGCAGAAAGGTTTTGTATCAAGCAAAATATGAATTATTTGTCCTCAAAGATCTTCGACCCTTTCCAACAACTTCGACTATGAAGCAGATCCCAACAACATGTAGCTTCTGGCAGCAACAAAACCCTAGGAGACTTCGATCTCCTAAACTAGACCATGAAACAGAGAGAGAGGCACCAAAACTTCGATTTTCCTCCTCTAGAGACTCCCCCAAACTCGCACTTCTTTCCTTCTTCCAGCAGCAAACTTCGCATCCCCAACACTTCCCATCACTTCCCAGAAGATATTGAATTGCTTGAGAGAGTGATGATTCCAAATGACTTCGACTTCCTTCTATATATAGCCTTCTTCTGGGTCAAATGAGGGTCTCTAGGTCGACATGATGTGGAGGTCTCCTAGGGTTTTATTGCTGCCATAAGCTGCATGTTGTTGGGATCTGCTTCATAGTTGAAGTTGTTGGAAAGGGTCGAAGATCTTTGAGGCTGACATGGTGTGGAGGGAAAGTTTGGTCTTAGTCTAGGGTGAAGAGTCTCAAAGAATACTATTGAAAGGAAGAATTATTTTGACTGGGTTTTCCCCTCGAGGGGGGTTTTGCCCTGGCATGTGCATATAGCCTGTGTCTCTTGTTTTGTGATCTTCATGTACGTATAATTGTTTGATGAAAGATAAGATAATAAAGAAGTAAAAGAAGCCAACACACTCACAAGTAATTATCCAAATCAGAGAATCAAACCCTAATATAATATCTTTGATTTTCCAACAGCTGGGTGGTGCAAGGCAGGGGAGTGGAGTCTCCTTTAGGTTGGAGCCTTGTAGAAATTATTGTGTAGATCTGAAACTACTCATGAAATTTACTAAAACACAAGATTCACATCTACTCTACTATTCTGCTAATTCAATTCATGATTGAGAACACAAATCATGAACATGCAAGAACAATTATCACACATATACAGAGATTTATCTACGGGAAAGCAACTGCTCAAAACCCCTTCCTATCTATATTGCATTAATCAAAGAATGGAGATGAAATACATATGTTTCTCAAGCCTAAGCACAATTGCGAGTGTATAGTCTATCCCTCTGCCTAACTCATTGACTCTGGCCAACACTTAGCCAATTTTCAAGCCCTCCAAGCTCCTATTTCCTTGCCTTGTTCCTTGAGGAATTAGGCCCCTATTAATTAGGAAATTACTCAATTGGAATTGCGCAATTTATTTAGGCTCATCCTCTGACTGCAAGCACCACTTGTACACTTCGGAATATTTTACAATTAATAGTACACTACCTTGGAATCTCCATCTCAACTGGGTAACTTGAATTCTCTGTATGCATCAGTTATTTTGGGTTGATTGATTAGTTAACTGGTTGATCACTAAGTGTGGTTGAAGTTACACTTCCACAACTTGACCTTCCACTAGTTTCTTCAACAATTAGAACTAGTTTAACTTAAATAGATTGCTACAAATTAGCAATCATCATACTAAACTGAACTCACACTTCCCTAATTCGAATTAATTGAGTCATGTCACCTCAATTAACTACCTCCAAGATTTCTAATGAAATGGAAATTCGAATTTTCTGTAGTTTGACCAAGGCAAAGTCAAACGGAGATTTTCTTGTTGCATTTTCAACAAAAAAGGGATTCTCTGTCACCCTGATCCTGCCTCTATGGAACTCGAATTTTCCTCTTGACAAAGCCTTTCTCAAAATGTCTGCATCTTGTTCCTCTGTTGGAATGTATTCCAGCGACAAGATCCGCCTCTGCACACAATCCCGTAGATGGTGATATTGGATATCTATATATTTGGATCAATCATGAAATACAGAGTTTTCAGAGAGCTTGATGCAACTTTGATTATGATAGTAGATCACAGTTGGATCCATCATCTGACAAAACAGTCTCACAAGAATCTTTCTCATCCAAATTGCCTCACATGTTGCTTGATTGCCAGCGATGTACTCTGCTTTTGTTGGGTTGAGTGCCACGGATCTATGCTTCCTGTTGTACTAAGAAACAGTTGCGGACCCAACACTGAAAATTCCTCTTGATGTACTCTTTTAGCCTAATGGACTCCCCGCCCAATCTACATCTGTGAAGCCACATAGCTTCACTCCCTCTGTCTGTTTGTAACATAATACAAACTGGTTAGCGCCTCTGAGGTACCGTAAAACATGCTTAGCTGTCTTCCAATATAATTTGGTTGGCCTAACCATAGCTTGACTCAGTTGGTTGACTACATAGCACATATATGGTCGTGTGTTCACAGGATACATTAGCAAACCCACAAGCTGCTGTTAAATGGTAGCTTCTACTTCCTCACCTGACGTGGCATCCTCTTTCCTCCAACTGGTTGCTAGAGGAGTCTCCATGGGTTTGCTAATCTCCATGCAAAACTTCTTCAGTATCCCATTTGCATATTTGCCTTGAGAGACAAACAGTTCCCCATCTCCTTGCCATACTTCCAAATCGAGGAAGTAGTGCGTGAGTCCCATGTCCTTCATTTCAAATTCTTGCTAGAGGAGTCTCCATGGGTTTGCTAATCTCCATGCAAAACTTCTTCAGTATCCCATTTGCATATTTGCCTTGAGAGACAAACAGTTCCCCATCTCCTTGCCATACTTCCAAATCGAGGAAGTAGTGCGTGAGTCCCATGTCCTTCATTTCAAATTCTCTTGCAAGGTCCTACTTGCAAGATCTGATCAACTTCTCATCATCGGTTAAAATCAAATCATCAACATATAAGTAAATAATCAATAATTTAGCTCTACCACAATATGATAAAGATTTGCATCTGCTTCACTTTTGGTGAAGCCCAACCTGGTGAGATAGTTGTCGATCTTGGTGTACCTAGCATGGGGTGCTTGCTTAAGTCCATACAATGCTCGCTTGAGTCTGCACATATGCGAATCTTGGTCAAACTCATCAAAACCTTTTGGTTGCTCGATGTACACCTCCTCCTCAATAAATCCATTGAGGAATGTTGTCTTTACATCCATCTGGTGAATCTTCCACCCCATCTGCGTAGCCAGTGCCAGAATTGATCTAATGGATGAGTGCTACTGGAGCAAAGGTCTCCGCATAGTCAATTCCCTCAACTTGAGAGAATCCCTTGGCCATAAATCTAGCCTTGTAATTCTCTATGCTTTTGATTGCCGCATGCTTTACCATTGCATCAACCCATACAGGTTGCTCTACTGCTTCCTCAAAAGAGGATGGCTCAGTCTCTACAAGCTCCGCCATTAGAGCCATGTAGTCAATGTACCGATCAGGTGACCTACTCTGCCTATGCTGTGAAGTGGGTGCTCCCACATTCTCTCTAGCATCATGCAATAATCTCTCAACTTCCCTGGTTCTTTTCCTTCCTTCTCTAGATGTTTCTGCTTGAGTGGTTGTCTCCATTCTCTGCTCCTCAACTTGTGGCTGCTCCACAACTTCCTAAGGTTCTTCCTTTGGAGCCAAAATCTCCTGATCTGGTTGCAACTGAAGCTCCCTCTCAAGAGAACATCTCATTCCCTTCTCCTCATCAAATTTTACATCCCTTCGCACAACTTCCATTTTGAGGGATGGCAAGTACACATGGTAGTTGTGAGGAGTTTCTGTGTACCCCACAAATACCCCCAACTCTGTTATCAGCTCTAGCCTCTTTCTTGATTCTTTAGAGACATGGTAGTAGACTGAGGCTTCAAAAATCTTGAATCAAAAGCCAAACTATAAATCAACAGAACTCAGAGATATTTCGAACGAATACACTGCCTTTGGGATTGACCAATTATACACAAATACAAAGAGATACAATTTTTGTAACTTAATCTTATACGGCCTAATCAAGCCAAATCAGTCAAAATCCCCTTACAATCATTCAAAACTTACATAAATATCATTTCATTCTAACAATCAAATACTTAATCCATGGATCGAATCTGCCTAATCTTAGACAATATCTAATCTGGTTGATATTTTCCTTGAGAATCTCAACTGAATATAAACAACTTGAATTAATTATAAAATCACTCAATCACTCAATCCCTAAATCCTAGCTCAAATCCTATCTAGAGAACTTTGTAAATTGACAGCAAAAGGATCCCACTCCTTTGCTTGTAAACTTCTTTTGTATTTTTGGAATAAATTTGAAGCCTTTTGTCTTCAAGCCTCATGCTCCTGCATCATAAATACTAAAAATAAATACAAGTACATGCTCAACACATTACAGATCATCAACTGAAGGAAACAGAAACAAGCACACAAATGAAACCGTTATTTTTGGACTAATGTCCCCGGAAAAACCCAATGCGGGAAAACCGGTGCAGCTATCTAAGGGTTTTATTATTAAGCAACTCTTTTCTGAGTACACTGGGTGCCAAACTGGCTAACCCGACAAAGATAAAAAAATCTGGCAACAATACCTCTCTTCAAAAATAGGTATTCGGAAAGCCTGCTCCATGAAATCCCCCTCCAGCACAATTTGAAGCTCAACGTTAGCCCTGCTGGCCTCTACGTCAGCCTGAAACCCTCTGCGTCAGCCTATTGAGGCTCTGCGTAGCCTCTCTGGCTCTCTGCATCACTCTTGCAGCCTCTGCATGGATGACGCAGGCCCTTCTGGCTCTGTGCAGCCTCTGTTGCCTTTGCGTGGCTCCCTCTAGCTCTATGTCTGCTCTCTCTGCTTTAGCGTTGGTCTCTCGGCACTGTCCCTGCCTCTCTGCCTCGTACTCACTGCCCCTCGCTGCAACTGATCACTGATTCTCTCTCTTAGCAAACCCCGCTCTAGAGAATAGAATGACTGATCACTCTGGTGTATTCTCCAAGTGACCCTCAAGCCTCCTCTTCTACTTTTCTCGTTGACAAATCAACGGCCAAGATGAAGTCCCTAATCAACGACTAAGATTAGATCTGGCTTGATCCTTGTCTTTTGGACCATTCTAACACAGTTTTATATTAATTCACATTAATATTTTAATTTCCCTAAGTTTAGACTTAGGGACTCCATTAAAAATATTAATTATTTTAATATCTCCCAAACTGTTCAGAATCTGCCCAAACCCTTTCTGGGTATTGGAAATCTCATGTGCCCTAACCTCTCCACCAAATTTCGTGGTTAGAGCACATCCGATGCTACCCCAAATCAACATTTAGATGGTTGTTGTAGATTTCTTACCTTGTACCACAACAAATTACCTCAATATGTCAAGTTGTGAAACACAATTGCACTTAAGTCAGCCTTGCAAATTGAGTGAGATGGGCTTGGTCTTGAAAGAGAAAAAATCACCCCCACCTTTGTCTCAAAATACTCCACACTATTTGTATCAAACTAGGAGCAACCCCTAGCATGGCATCTTCGATCTTTGGATCAACTATGTGATGGATAAAGATCCTTCCCCCTGTTGAAGCTATCTATTGAAAGAATGCCTCAACCTTTGTCTGAGTGACCCACTTGCAACAAAGAGATAAAGTGGTTGAGACCCTAATCTACCTCCTCCACGTGGCCATGTAGCCCCTATATGAATTGTTGCTCCAACCACTATGTAATCTTACTTAGTGTTAATTATTTAGATTATACCATGATTACAAACAACAGCCAAGGAAATACAAGATAGTAAAAGCCAACCCACATAATGTATACACCAAGGTTTGCAAAAAATAGTTCTTTATTATGGCATATGATCTCACAAAGCATCAACTTCTTCTCAAGAGGAGGTTAACCTTTTATAAAACTTTTCTAACAGTTAAATAACAGCTAGTTGACTCTTCCTTTATGAAAAATTATTTACTTGTCATCCACATGTCGAAGACATTTTACTAAAATATTACAATTATATTCATAGACTTGCCCACTAAGGGGTCGATTTGACTCAAATGTCTCTTGGAGGTCCACCAACCCCTTTGCTTATGACCTGGAAGACCATGAAATGAAGAATAGTAACCTTTGGGATCTCATCATTCCACTTGGAAGCCAAGTGCTCAACACAAATGGCTAGAAGTGGTTTGATTTGGTCCATAGTCAATTAGTTTTGCTTGAAAAGACTTCAATTTGGTGGAAGAAGGAATCCTTTGACTTTGCAATGGCTAGAAGCTTGTCCACTTGCTAATTCTTGGTCCATAAAACCGCCAACATTACATGTTTCCATTCAACGGCTAGCTAGTACAACTCAACTTCACCACCCTTTACCTAGCTCTCCAATGTCTGGATGAATTTGACAATTGTGCCACCTATATTTGTTGTAATATGACCTGATTTCATGTGGGTCTATCTTCATTTATCCACATCATGCCCTACATTGCCATATCATCACGCCTCTAAGCTAGATCCCTAACGCCTTGGGGATTTTGGGAAAACTAAGACCTGGGTTACGTTCCTCTTCTTTTATGGGCTATTTTTGACATAATGCATGTCCAAAACTATCCAACATTGTCCCTATTTTTCCACTTGGAAACCTGTCACACCTGTTGACCAAATTTGACCACCTATAATATCACAATGCCTACACTATTTGGAAAGATTTCAATATGGCATGTCATCTCGTCAAATTGAGCATTTTGAGACCAAGTTGACTTTTTGACTTTCAGGACCACTTAGATTGGGAAATGTGAAAAGTTCACTTTGTGACATTGCCATGTTGAAAATTATCTAAGCAATAATGCCCCAAGGCCAAGGCCATGTCAATTTTCATATTGTTCTATGTTGTATCAATTACTTTAGCCCAATTCAATGCTTCAATTAGCAATCTTTCCAATTACAATTAGTCTTTCCATTCATCAACAGCAATTGAAGATAGAACAATAAATGCAATGACAAAGGAAACAATCAACACATCAACAAAAGACATCGGGTTTGGTCAAAGACCATGGAAAAACCCCACTAGGGGGGAAACCCTTTGAAATTATTCTTCTATTAGATTGTCATAAAATGTTCAACCGAGAGTACAATGAGCCCAATACAATATCATCCAACAAAACAACCCAACAATATTCAGAAATATGTTTCCAACATCAAAATATATCAAAGACAACTTTTCTCGTCTGCAATCAACTTCAGTCCTCGATCAAATCTGAGTCAAACTTCTCGGTCACATGCATGAAGAGGTTGTGCGAGCGACTGAAGGTTTTTGGATGCTCCCTTGATACCTACAAGCCAGCGACTGTGGACGATTTCTCTTTGTGACATGCCTACAACTATAGCCCAAAAAAACCTAAAACAGATGCGAGCCTTAGACCCTGTAATTTTGGACCCTTTGCGAACCTTTGTTGTCATCCCTGCCTCAATCCTGTGCAAGCCAATCAATGATGAAAAGAAGAAGATGCTTGGTGATGTCCAAATGAGCTTGAGGTCACTTGTATTTATAGGCTTCCAAGAATTTCCAATTTGCTTTAGGGCCGACCTTGTTCAAATGTGCATGTGGGCTTTCCTTCATAAGTATACTTTCCCTTATCCGATTTGAGTTATCTTTAGGTCGATTTTGGTCCTCTCGAAAAGAGGAATTCAATGCCATCATCATCTCCATCAAATGAGTGTCCAAAGTGGAAATTGACTGTAATTACATATTTTTAATACTCCCTCTCAACTAGGGAGAATTCCACCTGTCAATATATGACCATTGATCAACATGTCATCCTGTCATTATAAGTCCCATCTCTACTCAACTCTATCTGCTGAAACATTCTCGAATCTAAAGAAGAAGAATCATTGGGGAGAAAAAGCTAACACCCTCTATCTCGTCGAAGAGCATATCTCAATCCGAAACAACATCGGGGAGTACATCTCAACCCAAAATCTCATGGGGGAGCTAAATACCTTCGACCCCATATCGAGCACTACGTGACATAGGCGAGCATATCTCAACCCATCCTATTTCCTATCAATCTTCCCAAAACTGACCCTCAAGAGTGATATGGAAGAACACTTGCATCATAATATGAGCTTGGTTGAAATACCTGACTTGCCAAAAGGTAAGGATCACATGCCCCCAAACCTCCTCAACTCATTGGCCAGACGATGAGGGGCAATCCCAACAAGCCCAACTTGTGGGTATGATGCCAACTGGGGTATACTCTGCAAAGACCAACATAGGGGAGCAACATCTCCAACCCTATGGGTAACAATTAGGGGTTAAACCCTATTGTCTAGAAATCCCTCAACTCCATGAGCCCTCTATCTCAATTCCACGCCCTGAGAGCTCAAACAAGGGGGAAAAGTTGGCTCAGTGTCCTCGACTAGCAATGCCCCTTATCAGGAGGGGTCACATCCATTAGGCCAAGCTGCTCTTTGAAGACTAAGAGCTTCCCTTTCAGTAAAGCCTTGGTGAGAATATCTGCAATCTGCTCATATGTTGATATGTGATGGAGTCTAACAACTCCTCTGCTCCATGTCTCGAATGAAGTGATATCAGATCTCTATATGCTTGGATTTATCATGAAATATAGGATTCTATGCCAGACGAATCCCACTCTTGTCGCAATATATCATTGTAGTATCTAGGACCTGCTCAAATAGCTCTCCAAAGAGCTTCCTCAACCAAACTGTTTCACAACTAGCCAAACTAGCGGCAATATACTCTGCCTTAGTGGTACTCAATGCTACGGACTTTTGCTTCCTGCTCATCCCAGATATCATGGCAAATCCAAGGCTAAAACAACATTCAAAAGTATTATTCCTGTCAACAACATTTCCTGCCCAGTTAGCATCAGTGTATCCACAAAATCGAACATCTCCAACAGAATATCTCAGACCAAGTGTGATCGTCCCATGCAAATATCTCAAAATGTGTTTGGCAGCGATCTAGTGTGCATGGAGAGGCTTGGTCATGAATTGACTTAATGTGTTCACTGCATAACATATGTCTGGACGAGTGTTCACTAGGAAAATCAGAGCCCCAATCAACTATCTATACTCGGATGGATTCGCCAAATCGGGTCCTGCGGCTTCTCCACATAACTTCTTGAAGTTCATTTCCATCGGTGTGGATAGGGACTTGCATTCTGTCATTCCAAATCTTTCCAATAGTTTCACAACATATTTTCCTTGTGAAAAGAAACTCTCACCGAACCTTTGCCACACCTCAAGGCCTAGAAAGTAGTGCATGAGTCGAAGGTCCTTCATCTCGAATTCAAAGGCCAACTCCCTCTTACACTCCATCATCAAGGGCTCACTACTTGCCAAGAATAGATCGTCAACATATAAAACCAAAATCAACAACATACCTTGGACTACCTTGAAGTAGAGGTTGGGATCGACATTGCTTCTTGTGAAACCCAACTTCATCAATAATTGTCTATGCAAGTGTACCATGCTCTGGGGGCTTGATTCAAACCATACAATGCCTTCTTTAATCTTCAAATATGTGTTTTTAGATCCTCTACTTCAAATCCTTGTGGTTGCTCAATATACACTTCTTCTTGTAACATGCCATGGAGGAACGCAGTCTTCATGTCCATCTGATGAAGGGTCCATCCTTGACTTGCGGCAAGAGAAACTATCGAATGAATGGTTGTATATCGAGCCATGGGTGCAAATATATTATCATAATCTTCTCCCTCTTTCTAGGAGAATCCTCAAGCCACGAACCTTGCCTTGTATTTCTGAATGCTACCATCAACACCATGTTTGATCTTGAATAAACACTTTGAAGTCACCACAGATTTCCCCTTCAGTCTTAGCACAACATCCCACACATCATTCTTCATAATTGATTCATATTCTTCGGCCATAACATTTTTCCAAACTTGTTCCTTTACAACTTTTTCGAATGTGGGAGGTTCGGCTTGAATCATAGTGCTCATGGCTGCAATATATCCCTAGTACCTGCATGGCTTCTTCCTTTCTCTAAATGAACTTCGAATGGGAGCTCGTCTTTCATCATCTTGTAATGTGTCTCAAAGCCAAAGTGGTGTCTTCCTGGTGGGAGGATCACATGGAGGAGGATCTAAGGGATCCATGGGATCATTAACAATATCTGTTTCAGATTCGAGCACGAAATGGCCATCTAAAATATCCATATCATCATTCTTCTCAGGAGGAGGAGGCAGAGAAAGGTCCCTTGCTTTTCCAAGGGCAGCATCTTCATCGAATGTAACATCCCTGCTAATTTCAACCTTCCTTTTGACCAGGAATATATATTCTAAATGCTTTAAAATTTTCACAATATCCAACAAACGTAACTTTTCTTCCTGAGGCTTCCAACTTGTTTCTTTTGTCCTTCAGTACATGAAAGTATACGAGGCAACCAAAGATACGGAGATGGCTAACATCGAGTTTGACACTTGTGAACACTTCTTCGGGAATCTTGTTGTCTAATGCTTGATGAGGTACCCTGTTTTGAACATATATGGCGGCATCCATTGCTTCTCTCCAAAGGAACTTCGGCAACTTTTGATCATGGAGCATGGCATGGGCAGCTTCTATAATAGACCTGTTCTTTCTTTCAGCCACTCCATTTTGTTTGGGAGTATCCATTTTGTTTGGGAGTATAGGGCACAATTGTCTCCTTGATTCATTCATTTTTGCAAAAATCAATGAACTCCTTTGATATGTACTCTCCACCATTGTTGGACTTGAATATTTTGATTTTCTTCCCTGTTTGATTTTTTATCAAAGTTTTGAACTCCTTGAACATTTTGAAGGCTTCATCCTTGTGCTTCAAATAATATATCTATGTCTTTCTAGAGAGGTCATCAATGAAGGTGATGTAGTAGAGATGACCACCAATAGAATGCACAAGAATTGGACCACATATGTCGGAATGAATGAGATGGAGGATGTCAGTTGTCTTGTTCTCGCTAGAGGGGAATGGTCCCCTTGTCTTCTTTCCATTGGCACAACCTGGACATACTCTATCATGATGAGCTTGAACCTTGGGAATCCCTGAGACAAATTCCTCCAATTTTGGAAGAGCATCATAATGTAGATGGGCCAATCTTCGATGTCATAGCTCGCTTAGATGATTAGTATCATGGACCAATGCTAAAAGTGATCTTCCAGTAACCATGTAGAGTCCTTCATATCTTGATCCCAATGTGAATGCATCTCTCAAAGGTGATCCAACAGGCCAAGTAAGAACCTTTCCCGTGATGAAGGCAACCCTCATCCCTTTGTCTTCAAAAGCGGATATTGATACCAAATTCTTCTTCAATCCCGACACATACATCACATCATAGAGCAAAATAGATTCCCCAAAATTCAAATGAAATTTGACGCACCCAAAACCTTTAACGGGATGAGTGGAGTTGTCTCCAAGGATGATTTTCAAATTTGACTCCCTCTCTACCAAATTAGAGAGAACTTCCTTATCACTAGAGAAGTGATGAGTGGCCCCACTATCAACCAACCAACTATCCCACGAATCTGGAGGAGATGAACCAATGTCGCACGAAGTGGGGACGAAACGGGGACGTTTTTTGGAAGCGGGGACACGGAAGCGTCATTTTCCAAAAATTTACGAAGCAAAGCATCTGCGGAAGCGTCTGCTATATCTAAAATATATATATAGATATATATATATATATAATATATATATTATATATATATATATATATATTTGCATTTATACTCCAAACAAACATCCCAAATACCAAATTAGTTGTAGAAGACATGAAAACATGCATATTTTTGCATAAGTCAAGATAGATATGGCATCCATGATTCCATTGTAGTTACTAGTATGTACATCAACCATCAATATTCTAGCAATTACAAACATCAACTTTTTAAGCATATTATAAAACATAAAACATTTAAGCATATTATAAAACATAAAACATAGAGCATATTATGACTTATCTAGCAAGTGAGCAACTGTCAACATTTGTCACGTCCAAAATTCAAATAATAATGTTTATAAAATATGTCACTTGGTCACCGCGAAGACAAAAAAGGTTCAAATTCACAAGCTTAAAAGTCTAATGATTAATCTATGACAAAAGTAGTAAATTGTGAATATATCTACTAATCTCTCCTCCTTCCACCACAAAGAGAACATGGCAACGAGCCTCCACGTGGTGGCAATGAAGAAGATGGTGCCCGTGGAAGTTGTGGCAATGGCACTAAAAATGATGAAGACGAACCCCCTGCTATTGGTATTGAACCATGGAACCTAGGAACCAAGGGACCAGATGGGGGTGGCATCTCAACACGATCATCATCATCCTGGAATCACTCAAAAAATTCATACCAAAAAAAAACACTAGTTCACAAAAAAAAATTAAAAACATGAATTAGAGAAATGCTTTATCAGGAAAATTCATACCACAATGGACATACCTAGATAAGAGCATCCTCTAATTGCTCTAATCGTAACACTCCATCCTCCAAATTGGGCTCCTTTAGTTTCTTGTCCCAAATCTTAAGGTCTTTATTAGTCTTTGCATCATCACAGTAATGGGACAACAATCGCAAGTTGTAATGAACATAAACCAAGCTCTCTACCCGGTCTAAACTCAACTTGTTCCTTTTAACATTGTGGATGAAAGAATAAGAGCTCCAACACCTCTCTGCAGAAGAAGTGTTTACCACCTGTGATAGCACCCGCAATGCCAAACTCTGTAGAAGTGGAGTAACCCCTCCATGCATGTTCCACCACTCAAGAGAAGAAAAAGTCTCTCGATCTCTAATTGCATGCATGCTCCCAAATGGACCAGTGTTAAGCGTATAGTTGCTCAACTGTCTCCGTACCATGGCAGCCTCCTCCTCATCAGAGATTAATTTACTCAATGCAATCAAATATTTTTTGTGAACCTCTTGATCTTGGTGTGGTTTTCTCCTGCTTCCCCCCCCCCCCAGGTGCTAGTGTTGAAAGCCATAATGGATGATAGTATTTAGGTGTCAAAACATATGCTAATGCATGCAATGGAACATTTAGCATTTCCCATCAGTTTTCCACCTCTGCACGAATATAATTGTACAAGGTGATATCTCTAGGCTCAACAACGTCTTTAATCTGCCCCAACATGCTATCCATTTGCTCATACACCTCCCCAATTATTGGTCGATCTGAATCTCCAAACTTGTTCATGTAATAAATTGGCTTGGTGAATTGCAAAACATATTTAACCTGTGACCAAAAGTACATGTCAAGAATAGTGTCCTTGGCTGCATTAGCACCATCTCTATCAGTGTTAATTTCATCCCATGTTTTAGCACACACCATATTAGATAAAGCTTGTCTCACCTTCACTAGCCGCCTAAAGGTGAGGTAATAACTGGAAAATCTTGTCTTTGCAAGTTTAAACAACTGCACCTTGGAGTAAGTGCCATAGAAGTAGTTTACCCTTGTATGCCCTGTGATGAATTTAATGAGTTGCTTCCCTCTCCTAAAAAGCTCATTAATCCACCCACATTCTTTATGCTTCACAATATCATGCATCAAAAGGTTCAACGTGTGAACCAAGCACCCAGACCAAAAGATGTGTGGATAAGTACGTTCAATATTTTTCCTGCTGCCTTACAATTTGCTGCATTATCTGTGATCACTTGAACCACATTATTCGGACCAACATCTTTGATTGATTGCAATAGGAGATCTGCAATGTTTTGTGAAGATGCACTGATGGAGGAGGAGTCATGACATGTAATAAATACTACACCACTAGCTGGAAACACCAAGAACATTTATCAAATGTTGGTTTCTAATATTTGTCCACCCATCTGATACAATGGATACCCCACAATCTACCCACTCATTTGTAAAACGTGTCAAATCTCTTTGAACCTTTGCTTTTTCTCTTTCTAATAACATTGTTCTAGCTTTCTCATAGTTGGGGGACTTGTATCCTTTTGGGGCTTCATTGATGGCCTTTACCATTTCATGCCAATAGGGAGAGCGAAGCACATTGAATGGTACACCGCAAGCACAAAGAAATTGGACTATCTTTCCATCCACATCATCCCTCCCAGCAACATTAAGGAAATCCCCTATTGTTCTTTTACCTCTAGAGCTTCCAGAAGTACCATGAGGAGATGAGCTACCAAATCTAGAGGTTGCACTTAATTCAGAATGAGATTTTTGTTTCTTGCCTTTTTGTTGTGCAGCCTCCTCTATTTGGATGTATTTTCTTCTTTGTTCAGATGAAATGTTTGGGCAAATTTGTATCCCCACAACACCCTTTTTATCATCACTGCCCATCACCCCACAAAGATGCCTCCTCAAACGGGTATATGAACCACTAAATGGTTTTCCTCCATGACAACCATGAGGGCACAAAAATTTGTAGCTTCCACCACCCTTTCCCCCTTCAAGTTTGGTCACATAGTTCCACAAGGGTGTTAATGCAACTTTCCCCTCTAGTGTTTCAGTTTCCCCTTCAGGTTCAACTTCATCCCATTCCTCTTCAAACCCTTCCTCCTCATCATACATTGGGTCACTCATATTGGGACCACTGTCCTCTTGTGCTTCTTCCCTTCTATTCCTACTCCCCCTTGCCATCATTAAAACCAAAAGTGGAATGATACATAGAAGCCAAAAGAACACCATCTTGCAATATGGATATAGGTGGTGGACAACCTGCAAATAAATGAGCAAGTATAAACAATGGGAAAGAGTAGGAGAGGGAGGAGAAAAATAAAAAATAAATGTCAAAAAAATAAGGGAGTTTGGGGTTTGCACTTAACTCTTTAGCTCTTGTAGATGAAGTCCTCCAAGCTCCTCCTCCTTCTCCTAGCTCCTCCTCCTTCACTCCTCCAAGCTCTCCTCTCTTTTCCTCTCTTCTCTTCTCTTCTCCTCTCGTCTCTTCTCCAACTCTCATAAACTCAAAATGAGTAAATGAGGGATGAATGGGGGCTTTAATCCCTTCATTCCTTACCCTAACCCAAGGTGGACCCACACTCAACAAGTCAACTCACACAAAAATTAAAAAAACAGTGATTTTTTGGCCGCGCAGCAGAAAAAGAGGAAGCGCGTACGAGATCGTATGCGATCCATACGATTCACCCTCCGAAGCGTGGCGCTTCATATGGCCGAAGCGCCATACGAAACGCACTTCAGAAAAACCGAAACACGCTTCGAACACACGCTTCCAGAATTTCCAGGAAGCGTGTTTATCAATCCAAAACGCGCTTCGGTTTTTCTGAAGCGCATTTCGGACAGCGCTTCCCCCACGCATCCGTACAAATCGCGTTTCGGGGTTTAGATCCCGAGGGGACGTTTCTTGCAACACTGAGATGAACTAGTAAGTGTAGAAATAAGAATATATTCAGATTGATTCGCAACATTACTTTCATACCTGGAGACTTTTGACTTCTTTTGTGGACAACTATCTTCTTCATGATCACTTGGAACATCTCTTCTTCTTCTTTCATCTCTTCCATTGTGATCATTCCTTCGATCATCTCTTCTTTGATCATTGAACCTATTGTTGTTGCTTCTAGTATTGTAGCGTGGCCATTGTTATTCTCGGGCAATCTCAAGCATAGTGGCCTTTCTTATGACAACTGTAACATTCGATGTTCAAAAATTCCTTTCTATTTGGATTTCGAGAAGGAGGCTTTCTTGAATTTGATGGAACTCCTTTTCCTTTCTTCTTCTTCTTGTCATGAGTGATGAATGCAGTGGGGTCTCCTTCATGCTTTTGAATCCTTCCTCTTGATATCATCCATGAGTCTTCTTAAGTGAGCTTTCCAACAATTTCATCAAATGATGGAAGGACATTGTTGTTGCTTATCGTAGTAACAAAGGTTTCCCAAATAGGAGGGAGACCTCTTAGAGTTAGAATCACCAATTCCCTCTCTAGCACAGATTCTCCAACTCTTTGCAATTGATCTCTAAAAGACGAGATATCCTCATTATGTAATTTTGCACAGATTCTCCTTTGTTCATATTTGTGTCTTTGAGTTGATCTTTCAAAGAGATGATTTCATTCAAATTGTTAACTTCACAATGCCAGCTTTCTTATCATACATATCCTTAGACCTTCTCAAATTTCCAACATATGCAAGTAAATTATCTTGTAAACCATCAGCTATAATTTGCTTTGCTTTTAACTCACCTTTCTTGTGCTTGTTCTTGGCGGCAGCAAAAGCATTCTTCAAAGGCTTAGGTACTTTTCCTTGAATGTAGTCCAAAACATCAATGTTATCAGCTATGATCTCCAACCTGACTTTCCATGCAGCAAAATTGGATGAGTCACCCAACTTCTCATTTTCCTTGAAGGACGTCATCTTGACCTGGCTAGAACGACTCTTTCAACTTTCCAAAGATGATTGCTTCAATTCTTGTCTCCTTTTGGGCTTGTCCTTCACCTTAGCTCTGATCCCATGTTAATTTTTTCAAATTGTTCTATGTTGTATCAATTACTTTAGCCCAATTCAATACTTCAATTAGCAATCTTTCCAATTACAATTAGTCTTTCCATTCATCAACAGTAATTGAAGATAAAACAATAAATGCAATGACAAAGGAGACAATCAACACATCAACAAGAGCCACCAGGTTTGGTCAAAGACCAAGGAAAAACCCCACTAGGGGGAAAACCCTTTGAAAATCTTCTTCTATTAGATTGTCATAAAATATTCAGCAAAAAGTACAATGAACCCAATACAATATCATCCAATAAAACAACCCAACAATATTCAGAAATATGTTTCCAACATCAAAATATATCAGAGACAACTTTTCCCCTCTGCGGTCAACTATGGTCAACTTTAGTCCTCGGTCAAATCTAAGTCAACTTCCCAGTTGCATGCATGAAGAGGTTGTGCAAGCTACTAAAGGTTTTTGGTCGCTCCCTTGATACTTGCATGCCAACGACTATGGAGAATTTTGCTTTGTGACATGCCTGCGACTGTAGCCCAAAAAAAATCTAAAACACATGTGAGCCTTGGACCCTGCAATTTCGAACCTTTTGCAAACCTTTGTTGTCGTCCCTGCCTTAGACCTGTGCGAGCCAATCAATGAAGAAGAGAAGATGTTTGGTGATGTCCAAATGAGCTTGAGGTCACTTGTATTTATAGGCTTCCAAAGGTGTCCAAATTGCTTTAGGGTCGACCTTGTTCAAATGTGCATATGTGGGCTTTCCTTCATAGGTACACTTTCCCTTATCCGATTCGAGGGATCTTTAGGTCGATTTTAGTCCTCTCGAAAAGAGGAAATCAATGCCATCATCATCTCCATCAAATGAGCTATCCAAAGTGGAACTTGACCGTAGTTGCATAGTTTTAACAGGCCACATACAGACTCAATAAACACATAACCATGCAGTGAGACATAGGTGCACCTAACATGTGCTGGACTAGCCCATACATCGGTGATCACCTCTACATAAGACGAATTTCCTACAAATCATGAGTCCCAAATAAGTCGATCCAAGGCATTCTAATACTATCTAGGACAAAATGAACCCAAGATGTACCCAAAGGGACTGTCCATGGCCAACCAAACAAGGTCTAGGACACCCAATATAGGGCCTCACATGGTTGTCAAAAGCTTTAACTTGTGACCTTGGGCTTGAAATGGTGATAAACGCACTCAAAAACTGTATGTGTACCATGCTGACATGAGGGATAATGGAGCCCGAACAAAATTGATCATATAAACTATTATATTCAAACTCAGAAAAATCAATATTAGGACCGGTGTCATTACCTTGATTCACCTTCAAAACAAACTTCTCAGTAATCTTGAGCACCATTACCATTATCTGAATCAATCACATCTCTGAGCAAAACAATGAATTTTTCAGGAAATAAGAATCCCACAGTTCCCCCACCTTATCACTAAAAGGTCACAACCTGACAAGTCAACTAGGCCAATTCAATCTGAAAACATTCAGCAATAACTCTATGACACACCCAAAAGATCACACTCCTTCAGACCATCGAAAGTCTAGTTGATCTCCTCAGTTCTTTGCCCATGCTACCAAGTTTTTAGCATTAGCTGATTTGAATAAAATATTTGCTAATAATAATAAAAATACAAGTTTTTTATTTTCACAAATCTGAAAATGCTCTTGACGAAAATAAATTTTAAAAATTCAAGAAAATTTTAATCAAATTAGAAAGGAAAAAACAATTATTCTAGTTAGTAGATAACAACAAAATAATATCACTAGATTGTTGAGTTTAGAAGCTAAAAACAAAGAAAACTAAACAACGCAACTAGTACCTATTCAGAATTTTTTGTTGCTGATTTTCTATTGTGTTTATGTAATCATATTTAAAAACAAAACTTCCATACAATAACAAAGTAAAATAACTGGATCATACAAGGCTAAAACCTAAATTAACCGAAAAAATGATATAACTAATGGAATAATTGACAATTTATTCACTAATAGCACTTGAAAAGTTTCAGATATTGTGAGAGGCATTGGGATGCCATATCAAGGACACTACCTCAGCAAAGTGTGCACGTGGAAGATGAATTTGCCGTAACCAGCCAGGAGTCACTCCAAGAAAACGATTAGCTACGCCTCCAACACCAGGCTCTGAAATATCAGAACTGCTGGCTGATGTCACAGTGTTAGTAATCCCACCTCCAACACTATTTGTGCTAGCACTGGCAGTTGAGTAAGCACTGGAACTGATAGTGATGCTAGTATTGGTGCTGTCAAGAGAACTCCTAGATATTATACTCCATTTTTCTATTTCCTCTTCAGGAATTTCACCATCCTTGGAAAGAAGGGGCAGCCTGAGCCGTTGGGCAGCCTCTGCAACAACTAGCCTTTGTTCTAAAGCTTCATAGACCTGCAAAACTGTCAAGAAATCAGAATAAAGTTTTCACTAAGACCTTCCTAAAAGAGTCATGAATCATATCAGAAGTCCTATCTGTTCAAAAACTGTTGTCCAAAGGGCACACACTCACCACCAGAATCAAACTCCAAATAAGACATGGAACCCACTTAATGGACATAATGCCCTTTCCATGTTGGAATTGTGGACACCTAGAAAAGCAGAGATGCATGCACAACCTGCCACAACCTCTGTTTGGCAGTTGATTGAGCTTGAAATTCTTGCAAGTCTCATAATTGAAAAGGTTTGAAAGTTAATCATTATGCTCGCCTTGATAGTCTTTTTGACCAAATTTGAGTATATGGCTAATAACTAACGTCATGTATATTTTCCACTCTGAAAAAAGCAGATACTTCTCTAGTTATCATTCGGTATGTAAGGCAATATCATGTGAAGGATTTTTATCTAAAGATGCCATGCTCTAGTAAAATTACTTGTGCAATGTTCATTATAATTTTATGTTTAGAAATCAAAATTGAGATTCGTTTCCTTGCCTTCCCATAACAATTTTTTAAACCAATTTTGATATTACAGCACAGCTTCGTATTGTTTATTTTGTGTCCATATTTGCAATTGAAAGTGGGCTTAGACTTCATAAATGTGAATGAACAATAGCAATATTATAATCAGTCTGTATTCTATTTTCCCAAAATACACCTTTCTTGGGGCTACTTTCTTGTTGTCCCAACATTATTATCAGAATTATCAACAATATGTGACAGAAATTCAAAGAAATCTACCACAATTCAAATTAACAAAATCGTCAGACAAAATTATCAGCTAGGCAGAGATGTAAGAGTTGTCTTGGACTCCAGAAAAACTCAGCAGTTAATTTGGGAAATCACAAATATAGATATATAGAAGATTATGCTATAAATTAAATTACAGAGGATTGTATCTTGAAACAATAAGATAATACTCATAACAACCATGTCTGTATCTCATCAGGCCCATGGCAATTGCGGAGATGAATCTACAGTGCATATGCATGCAAATAGGAAATCTAAATTGAGAAATATTCAGGAATTGGCCACATGATGGCTTTGATCGGACTCCTGGTAGAGTTTGATCAGCATTTTGAAAAATGGATCAAGCACACTATAGATTTTTATTGTAGATTCAAACTGCTTATGTGATATGCTAAAACAAAAGACATGAATCTACTATACTCATCAGTGAAAAGAAAAATTGATCGATGAAATCACGAAGCAGAAAAGGAAAAATTCCAATCGCACATAACACAATATTTTTCTAGGGAAAGCAATTGCTCAAAACCCCGACTATTTATATTGCATTAACCAAAAGATCTGAGAAGAAAATACAATGTTTGTTCAACCCGAACAACCTCTGCACAAATACAAATTATCTCACTGCTTCACAAACCAGCGCAAGCCAACATTTAGCCAAATCTGTTGTCTGCCAAGCCCCTACTTCCTTGTGCAATCCCTAAGGGAATTAGCGCATATTTAATTGGGAAAATCCCTCACCACAACTGTGCAATCCATCATAGGCCTTCCACTGATTGCATGCACCATTTGTACAACTCGGAAAATTATACAACTGAGAGTACACTCTCCCTGAACTCTAATCTCAACTATGTCTTCCTCTGAACTAACATGCATGAGTAATTTTTTAATGAATTATCAATTATCTGATTGATCACTACATGTGAATTAAATCCAATTTAATTCACTTGACCACTCACTAGTTCCTCCAACAGTTAGAACTAGTTTAACTGAATTTAACTTAGTTACAATGAATTAAATAATTACAACTCAATAATTACTAAACCTGGGCCCCTAAATTTAGGGATCACTTTCATGACTCTACATAGACTCCCAACTCGAATTTACTAAGCCAACTAAGTCAACTTAACTTAGTTAACTATTACAAGTTGCTATGAGAATAGAATTTCGATTTAATTCCCAATTTAATTCAAGGACAAATTAAATTAGGATTTTCTTCTTGTTATTTTTAACACTCCCTCTCAACAAGAAAGGAACTATCTACTACCTCGATCCTGCCTTTGTGAAACTCGAATTTGCATCTTGGCAATGCCTTTGTCAAAATATCTGCATCTTGCTCCTCTGTAGGAATGTACTCCAGCAACATGATTCTCCTCTGCACACAATGTTGAAGATGGTGATACCGGATGTCAATATGCTTGCACTGAACATGAAAAGCCAGATCCTCAAAGAGTTTGATACAACTCTACTTGTCACAGTAAATCATTATTGGATCCATTTGTTGACCAAACAAACCAACAAGAATCTTCCTCATCTAGATAGCCTCACAAGTTGCTTGACTAGCAACAAATTAACGCAGAGTTAACAGCAGCCTACGGAGATTATGAACAGCAGTTTGTTAGAGGTGGCAGCCAACACATATTTTTTTGGAAGTTTGTCTACCACACTCTTCAGTTAAGTCTACACTTGACAAGTAGTTGAACTAGCACATTGATACACAAGTGAAGTACGTACCAGCAATTTGGGAACACCTATAGCCAGTCATCTTGCCACTTGTGATTTGATTTTCTACATTGGGATTGTCAATCCATCTCCACTTGTCAATGGAATTTTCCTTGGGATCATCTCCCATTTTCTTATTTATATGAGTCTTGAGCTCTCATTTGTATCTTTAGAACGATTTGTTGGGCTTGCAGAGACTTTGCTAGATTTTGTGTTCATCTTTCATATAATAAAAGAGACTTTGGGGTACTACTGTGTTTGTGTTCTCCTTCCATTTCTTGAGGTGAAGTTATTTCAATTTTTGTGCTTTACATTCTACATGTATGTTGGATTATGCTAGTTATCATTTTGCCACTTGTTTGGATTAACATATGCAAGCTATGTTGTATGGTTTTTGGGTTAGAGAAATACTTTAGGAAGAGGAGCACTAGAAGATTTTGGTGAAATCTCTAGCCTTCTCCTCCATTGTGTAATCTAATCCCTTATGATTGCTAAAATCATTTCCCAAAAGTGTAGAGATCTTTAGATTTGGTTGAAGTATTTACTTGGGCATGGGGTAGCTCTCCAATAGACAAACTAACTCCCAAGATCAAGAATAGAAGGACCCAATCGGTTTGCCTCAAGGATCTCATCAAACGATTTTGAAAGAGGGCGTTTCCTTTCCTCTAGCTTATTAAGGTCACATAAATTTAAATTAAATATTTTTCTCGATCAATATCTTGTGGTTTCCAGGATTTTATTTGCTACCTAGAGCATTGTTTTAATTAGACATGTATGGAGTTCTACTTGCATGTCTTGATCTAGTTCTTGTACACTAATTGTAGATTATCATTTTGACTATTTCATGTCATCTTTGTCTCCATTTAAGGATTGCTTTGCTTTCAATTTTTGAAGCATTCTACTTTTGTTTTAAGCAAAATACAATTTCATTTTTTAAAGAGCAAATACTTGGAAGACATTGGTTGTTTATGTATTTCATGCTTATCTTATGATGGTTATTACTCATATCAGTTTTTGCTTATAAATCTTAAAGAAATAATCTATTTAACTCTAACAATTCTCCTAGAAACTCGCATCTCTTTTTAACTTAACTTTTCATTAGGAACCACCCCCCTTAGCTAACCTAGGAGATAGCTTAAACGAAGAAAGAAGGGATTCAGTGTGACAGCTCCTTCTCTGAGTTCCCTACCACCAACCACACCTTGTGGGGTTGAAGACTTTTCTCACTGACTTGTAGATAGGTTTAGGCGGCAGGGTCAACGACTCCCTCTGTCCATTTGTACCAAATACCAAACTGAGTGGTGCCTCTGAGGTATCTCAACACATGTTTGGTTGACTTATTTCAAGTGAAGTAGCGGAGGCTACTATTTATAGACAGCTTGTGGGTTCACTTATGTATTTGGTGAACACACGATTAGACATGTGTTATGAAGTTAACCAGCTTAGTCAAACTATGGTTAAGCCAACCAAACTGTATCGGAATGAGCAACCCCCAATTACCAGCTAGAGGAGTCTCCATGGGTTTACTACTCTTCATGTAGAACTTCTTCAGTATCTTGTTGGCATACTTGCCTTGAGAGACAAACAGTTCCTCATCTCCTTGCCATACTTCCATACCAAGAAAGTAATGCATGAGCCCCAAGTCCTTCATTTCAAACTCTCTTGCAAGATCCTCTTTGCAAGAATTGATCAGCTTCTCATCGCCTGTCAGAATCAAATCATCGACATATAAGAAAATAATCAACAATTTACCTTCAACCACAATATGGTAAAGGTTTGCATCTGCTTCACATTTGGTGAAGCCCAACCCGATGAAATAGTTGTCAATCCTGGTGAACCAAGCACGGGGTGCTTGTTTCAAACCATACAGCACTCGCTTGAGTCTACACACATGCGAATCTCTGTTGAAGGTCTCAAATCCTTCCGGCTGCTCACTGTACACCTCTTCCTCAATCATGGTTATCTTATGATGGTTATTGCTCATATCAGTTTTTGCTTATAAATCTTAAAGAAATAATCTATTTAACTCTAACAATTCTCCTAGAAACTCACATCTCTTTTTAACTTAACTTTTCATTAGGAACCACCCCCCTTAGCTAACCTAGGAGATAGCTTAAACGAAGAGAGAAGGGATTCAGTGTGACAGCTCCTTCTCTGAGTTCCCTACCACCAACCACACCTTTTGGGGTTGAAGACTTTTCTCACTGACTTGTAGATAGGTTTAGGCGGCAGGGTCAACGACTCCCTCTGTCCATTTGTACCAAATACCAAACTGAGTGGTGCCTCTGAGGTATCTCAACACATGTTTGGTTGACTTCCAATACAGTTTGGTTGGCTTAACCATAGTTTGACTAAGTTGGTTAACTTCATAACACATGTCTAATCGTGTGTTCACCAAATATATAAGTGAACCCACAAGCTGTCTATAAATAGTAGCCTCCGCTGCTTCACTTGAAATAGCAACCTCCAATTACTAGCTAGAGGAGTCTCCATGGGTTTACTACTCTTCATGTGGAACTTCTTCAGTATCTCGTTGGCATACTTGCCTTGAGAGACAAACAGTTCCTCATCTCCTTGCCATACTTCCATACCAAGAAAGTAATGCATGAGCCCCAAGTCCTTCATTTCAAACTCTCTTGCAAGATCCTCTTTGCAAGACTTGATCAGCTTCTCATCGCCTGTCAGAATCAAATCATCGACATATAAAAAAAAATCAACAATTTACCTTCAACCACAATATGGTAAAGGTTTGCATCTGCTTCACATTTGGTGAAGCCCAACCCGGTGAAATAGTTGTCAATCCTGGTGTACCAAGCACAGGGTGCTTGTTTCAGTCCATACAGCACTCGCTTGAGTCTACACACATGCGACTCTCTGTTGAAGGTCTCAAATCCTTCCAGTTGCTCACTGTACACCTCTTCCTCAATCATGTCATTGAGGAAGGTTGTCTTTACATCCATCTGATGTATCTTCCATCCCATCTGTGTTGACAGTGCTAGAATAGATCTGATTGATGAATATCTTGCTACAGGAGCAAAAGTCTCATCATAATCAATTCCCTCCACTTGAGAGAACCCTCTGGCCACAAATCTAGCCTTGTGTTTCTCCACGCTCCCATTTGTTGCTTGCTTACCTTGTAAAGCCATCTGGAACTCACCACCGACTTGTCTGTTGGTCTAGGACCACCTCCCAAACATTGTTTCTGATAATGGAGTTGTTGTCGCCAAAAGTGTACACCAAGGGCCACAACACTCAGGATAGGGGTTGTCACTCTGATCCCTGTCCACTCTATTCTAGATATTCCCTCCACCTGAGAGAACCCTCTGGCCACAAATTTGGCTGCTTGCTTACCTTGTAAAACCATCTAAAACTCACCACTGACTTGTCTGTTGGTCATGGGACCACCTCCTAAACACTATTTCTGATAATGGAGTTGTTGTCGCCCGATGTGTACACCAAGGGCCACAATGCTCAGGACGGGGATTGTCACTCTGATCCCTACCCACTTTGTTCTAGTTATCTCCTAGGCAACCTCAGTGGGGTAGTCCATATAGGTGAGAAATGATGGGGAGACTTATTGAGGATAAACAAGTTCTAGGAGATGCAACTACCTGTGTTAATAACTTGACTAAAATTAGGTGGCAAGTTTGATTAATGAGCAACGAGATATAGATTAAATTAGATTATTCGAGACACTTATAATTAAATAGTAAGACCAGTGCCTTAAACAACAATACTCAATGAATTATGAACTTGCACAACAGTGAAAAATGCTTCTAGTTATAAGACAAGCAATGCTGCAAGGAAATGTTAGTACCAAAGATAAAAAGATGAACAGCTGCAAGGACAATAAATTATAGCAATGTAAAACTTGCAACAATGATTTCAATCTCAATTAGAGAAGCCAAGAGCAATGCCAATATCCCTGTAGCTGTCCAATGTCAATATGCTTTCCAACTCTTCAAAAAAAAATACCAGATCCATGAGTAACAGAGGTAAGCTCACTGCAGCTTATTACCAAGTATTTTCCAATCAATGATAAAATCAGTCCATAAGGTCATGCTCAAGATGCAAGGAAAAATGCCAATGCTCAGAATCCAATTTTAGGACCATAAGCAAAGTTACCACTGTAATCTTAGATTAGATTGTTGTAGGTTACTATCAACTCAGAGCATATAAGACAGTTAAAATCATTCACCAAGTAGAGTTATGACAACAGTAGACTGCCTCAATACTTATGATGAAAAGAGGTAAGTTCTTTCAAATACAAATTACTTAGAGCATGAAGTAAATGTTATGACAGCAGTGAATTTTACTAGGGCAGCAGTAACCTAATTATGTTTCAGTGAGCAGCAAATGCACTTGGATCACTGTTGCTTTTGATATACTTATGAGCACAAGATGATTACCTTATACAATGATGACTGAAACAAATCCCACGCAATGAAACAATGATAGTTAAGGAGTGTTAAAGAAAGATCAGATAATGCGTTAGAAAAAGAGTGTTCTCTTACTCAGACAATTGGGATAAATAAAGAACCTTTTAGCAAAACAACACTTGTTAGATAGCAAATGCGATTACTAGTAAGAAAAGAAATACAATTACCACTCATATCAATCAATTATGTCCAAAGTCAAACTAGATCAAGTAGCAAACTTTAAGGAATGCAAACTAGAAAACTGATTAGTTTACTTCAATTAAGTGCACTTATAGCCAAAAATGCCAATGTAAATAATATTAAGAGATCTGCAGCCAAACTTATGAAGTATTACTTGAAATCCAAGATACGAGATTTCTCTTAATGATAGACCAATGAAATACCCAGATACCAAAAGCCTTCAGCTATGCTACTTGCTTAGAATATTCTTCACTTTAGGCAAGAGCAATAAGGCACAGGAAAAATAAATGAGATTGCTAACAGAGATCAGATCTGAATTATGCAATGCAATAGATAAGATAAGATATAAACCAAAACTGATCTTTGTACATGCAACTTCTAGGATATCCTACAACTAATAAGAAATCAGCCCAGATGTCAATCTTTTGGCCCCAAATGGAAATATGGCCCCTTCCAAACAGCAATACTTGCCCTGTCAACAATTATGAGATTGTTGAAGCTAACGCTGAGGTATATCGGTTCACTGTTATGATGAGATTGATCCACCAAATTGCTCACAATTAACTATCAAACATAAGGAGTAATAACCAATATGTAGTTGGATGTTAAACTCATTTAAATAATGCCACTGTAAAATGAAAACAGACCTCAGAAATTACTGAAAAGATCACACCTTTGCAACTTTCATATCAGATTTATGATAAAATTTACTAAGCAAATAAATATGTTTGAGTGACCTTTCAGGCTTACTGTAGGGTATTTGTATGAAGTATTTATCACTGTAACGAAATATTTACCTTGCTGTGGATAACAGTGAATAAATAATGAGTTTAAGAGACAAAACCTTGAGACCCAAGGCTCAGGATGAGCTCAGAATTTTACCCAAAAATCCTTTTGTTGTCGCCTAGGATGTTCACGCACCGCAACAACAGCTCAGATCGGGGGTTGTCACCATGATCCCCAATCTCTCTATTTAAATTGTCTCCCTATAGCAGACTAAGGGGGATGGACTCTACGGAAATGGAATGAAGGAGGACTAGTTGGGAACCAACCAGTGCGAGAGACACAGTTGAGCGACCAAATACTTGTTTAGATCTAGCAAGACTCAAATGATTTGATTTATACAATTGATACCAACGCCTTGTGGAGTCAACTATCTTGCTAAGAAATTTAGGACCAAGTACATGATGGACAACTGCTGCTAAAGAAAATGTTATTATGATGAAAAGAGATACATGATATGATTAGAAAAGGGATGAGTGAGTAGTCTTGAGGTAAGATCGTTTAAGACTCAAGTACTTAGTATTGATTAACTTTATGACAAGAGTACTTAATGAAATGAAGATACAATCTTATACAAGATAAAGTGCCAATAAGATACACAAATTATATGCTCTTAAAGAAATATCACTAATACGCCAAAAAAATTATAATAACCACAAGCCAATAATGATATTAATGTCAAGAAAGAGAACTAGAGCATTTATCCAATTTATGTTTCAATGACAATTACTTGAAAATTCCAAAACTACTTACGAGATATTCAAATAGCCCAACTATCCAAATCGAATGCAAGCCTTTTCAATGATACTTAGCTCAATAGATTTCAAAATATTTACCATTCACGAAACAAGAAAATCTTTGGGCAATTTAAAATATTAGACTTATCTGTTCCAAGTGTGTAAAATGAATTTCCTTTATAGACAATGAGCTTGTGTGTATGTGATTCAAAAACTCAGAAAATAGGAGTTTAAACTTTGATTTTATTGCCAATAATTGTACCAAAAATTTGTTGACCTAAACTTATGCAAATGGTCATCCAAAAGCACTTATTTTCAAATATTAGATTTAGGACAGTAGCAAATTCTCTAATGACAGCAGTAAAATTAAAATGCCAAACATGTCAAACAAATTCTGAATTGTGTTATGAACTCAAATCATTTGAAATTTCAGAATTTAATCTATGGAAGCCAATTTGTTTTAGTGATAAAAAAGAGCGGCAAAAAAGACTTTATGACAGCACGGAAATGCTTACTGCAATCAAGAAGATCACCATTCTAGATTCTTATGGCAGTTACTTCCACAACGATATTAAAACTCAAGAATTGTTTTTTAGGACAGCAGTGAATTGTTGAGGACAGCAGCAAACAAATGTTCTGACAGCAGCAATATGACAATGAACACAATAAGCTATCAATGCTATCTTTATAACGAAAATTTTCCAAACTTGCCATATGAATTATCAAAAAATTTCAGCCTGTTGTGATGTGATTTCCAGAATTATATCAGATCTGATATACTTATTACAGTCAAACAATTAAAATATGAAATAAGCTTAATGATGGATTCCCAACTCAAGAAATTAATTCCTTAATGTATTAGACAACTTAGGAACTGATATTAGGCTAACCCATATGAAATTTTGCCACCATTAGAAAGGTATATGATTGTTGTAGCAAACATTGAGGAAAAAGAAGGTTTAGAGATCAAACCCTTAGGCCCTAGGCCTTGAAGATCACTTGCCCAAGTTGCCAAAAAAAATCCAATACTTGAAACACAATTTTTTACCAATTTTTCTGCAAAAAATAACCAATGATCAGCGTCAGACAATTAAATATTCAGATCAAAAATGGAGCTAGGGAAATCTAGGGCCAATGAAGGCTAGCACTAAGCCCAATAGAACTAGAAGTGGGCTAGCAAAATGCAGATCTGGGGGCTTAGGAGCCCCAAAATTTGAAACTCTTTTTTTGAAAAAAAAAAAAATATTTTGCTTCAGATCTTCAAATTTGTTGCAAAATCTTTCATGGTTGGCCTTGCAAAAATATTTGGGACAAGATATTGCCCTCCAGACCCTAGATCTATCTTAAAACCCCTAGATCTCCTTGAAAAAATCTCAGATTTGAAAATTTCCTTAGATGATTTCTCAGAGCTATTCCTACAAAACAATCTTTGAGTCCAGATCTTGCCCCCCAAAGTTTAGATCTGGCTCAGATCTGAAGATTTCCTTGGTTGATTTCTCAAATCTATTCCTGCACAAGTGAAAAGAGTAAAATCTAATACCCAATATGTACAAAAATAGAGAAAAACCCAAAAACCCACGTGTTAAAATTCAAAATTATGTTATAAAATTTCAGATCTACACAAGTAAATAACAGATCTATACAAATAATTTATAAATCTATACAGATAATTTGCGAATCTATCAAATCTGAGGAACTCTGCTCCCAGATCTGATAATCTAAGGTTCTTAATAGTCAGATCTATCAAATTTTCCACAAAAAATACATTTTTTAAATTTTAAAAGGAGTTGTTAACTCGAAACCCTCTGTGTATTACTAACAAAATATTATAATAAGCCCAGAGCTAATTTAATTGGGCTCTTCAGAAAACACAGATCGGAAGTTGGCTGGTCTAACTGAAAACTTCCTCTAACGCCCAAGGATCTAAAATCAAGATTTCCCTGCAAAACTCAATCTAGCCATAAAAAATAGAGCGAAAAAATAATATTAAAATTCAGACAAATAGAGATACTTGCTATGACGTTCAAAATTTAAATTATTATTCAAACCCCAGCGACTAAGCAAGATATCTGTACTCAAATCACTCTTCAAAAGCTATCATCAATGGCTTTAGAAAAATTTATGTATGAAAACAACACATCTTACAGTATTCCCATGAAGAGTAGCACCAGCAGAATTTAACCCCAAAGTCTTTCTTTATTATCCAGAAAAAAGATTACACCAGAGCTTCTTGCTAAGCACATGAAAGATCAGATCGATCAACTGACAAATGACCTTATATTTAAAGATAAATCTTCCAATCGCTAGTTCGAGTGATCCTCGTCAAAGCAAACTCGATCATTGATGAAGATTAAAATTTCTTTTAATTTCATCCATCGAAATATTTAAATATTTGGGAAAATTCAAAAATTTTAATCAAATGCATTTTAATTAACTCAAAAATAGAATTTTTGAGTTAATTTCCCTAAAACTTTGACTTTGATTTAATCCCAAGGGATCAAAGGTTTAAAATTTAACAAAATAATTTATATCTTAGTCCTGAGACCTTTTAAAATTTAATCTTTTAGGACCGACGAATTTGCCTTTGGAGAATTTAAATTTACCTAGGACCCAGAATTAAGTAAATTTCTGGCTTAAGATTTTAATTAATTTTTGACCAGAAAATTTAATTAGTTAACCTATGAGGAGATAAATTATTTTTCCAACCCTCAAGACACTTTACATCATGATTTTCATATTTTTTACATTATAAGGGGGAAAACCCATTTGTAATAGACCTTCACAAACTACCCATTTCTGCGACACAAATATAATCCAGCATACCAAGCAATTTGTAATAAAATAACTTAACCAAATAGTTAAAATTATTCCCAAATCACTTTTACACAGACTCAATCTAGAACACTAGGACTCGCCTAAGATCATAGTGACAAAATCCATTCCAGCTTTGGGGTAAGACTGGAGGGGAAAACACTACCAACCATCCAAGAACGGATCGCTGAGACAAAAAACCTCCCAGAATGGAGATCGTCACTAGAAAGGTAGGTTTACCTAGGTTGTTACATACATGACAGAGCTCTCCAGAGATTATTTACATCATATACATGCAGAATGGGTTTACATTATAACATGATGATCATGCTGATGATGATAGTAGGACAGCACGGACACATCGATCAGGCGCTATCCCTTTTGCAAAAAAGGGGGTGTACTACTATGGGTCATTGACACGTAGTGGTCAACATCTGGCTCTACTTGGGGACACGTTGCACCGGAGGAATGTGAAAATCCAGAATCTACATCCACGCAACACACAATATAACATAAGTAGCCTCTATCCAAAAATCATCATATAACATTACGCACAAAAAAGATATAAGCTCTTCATTTATTAACTATCCTAACAAAACCAAAAACACAAATCTAACTACAAAATGAAATACTAAAATAACAGGGTATAAGGGTAGAAATACGATACAAAGATGCCCCATGGCATCAGAAGCATTCAATATAGTGCACACTGAGCATTTGCATGTTTTCAGGCAAATCTGTTGGTTGTTTCTCAGATGTGCCATGTCCAATCCTACACATGGTAGGACTTTTTCCTATCTGAAAATCGAGTTACTCGCAACCATCAGATGCCTCAAATCGCTTTCTCATCCTTGTTCTCTTGCGCCTTTTCTTTGTGGCAAGCTGTATCACTAATGATGTGGAACATTCTGCTTCAAAACTCTCATATGAAGTATGTAAGATATGCATAACATGTCTTTCTTTATTTTGCGTCTGCTCTGTCAAGAATGATGGATCAGTCTCACAGGTGTCATGAGTTATAACTTGATTTTTTTTAATTTCTTCTATGATCATGTCATTCTTAGTTAAATCTTCGTTAATAGATTTAGCCTCTTTCTCGGGATATTGACAACAAGACAAGACCTGTGATTCCCTCTCTTCCAGCCTCTTATGTAATGAACTCATTTCTCTCGCATGTCTTATTATTAAGTTTGCTTGATTGAGTTCAGTTTTCACGAATCTTTCTTGCAGAGTGACATGATTAGCTTGCATAGCCTTTATTTGATTCTGAATAATGGACATCTGATTAGAATGATTAACTTCCATTATTTTTAATCTATTTTCGATGGTATCTATTCCATCTGTATTTATGACACATGGTACCTGTTTTTTCTCTATGGCCAACAATTTGTTCTGAAAAGATATCTGATCAACTTCCATGTCCTTTATAATTTTATCATTCTTTGCTTTCATGCCCATGAAGCAATTTTGCATATAGTTTCTCTTTCTTATGATTTGTTTGCATGGTAGCTAACTGATTATTATAATCGAATCTCATGATGGTCATTTCTTCATCCATAGTTGACAATTTGCTTTGAATCGGACTTATTTCTTCTTGATAACTTGCTTCCATGGCAGTCACTTGATTTGAATGATTGAATTCCATGATCGTCATCTTCTCCTCTAGGGCTATTAACTTGTTTTGCATAGAATTAGTTTCCCTGGCATGATCAGTTGTTAATCTTGCTTGATTAAGTTCCATACCTTTAATAAGTTGAGCCTGATTAACTTCCGCATTCTTGGTTACTTGACCCTGATTTAACTCTATGTCTTTAACCATTTGAATTAACTCCTAGAAATTATTTTCAACTTCTATAGTTTCCTTTACTTCAGCTCTCGCTTTGACCTTTTCTTTATCTCCATATCTATCTTCAAAGGCATCAATGATTGATTGTAGAGAATCAAAAGTGTTATCATGGAACTCAATAAACCAATCTAAAGCATATCCAAAGAAAGTGAGAATGAAAATCTTCATCTTCACATCTTCATATTTAGAATATGGGCGACACTTGCTTATACAGAGGCTGACATTCTGAAGGTGATTTTCGACAGTGAAAGCATTGTTACCTTGAAAAGAAGGAAATTCAAATATCGTTTCACCCAAAACATAAGAATAACCATGCGGAGCTCCCTGAATGTTAGTAAAATCACAAGGAGCAAACAAGTCAAAATCCTTGATGACCTACTTAACGGGAAAAAGATGGGCCAAATGGATATCAGAGAGAGAGATCCCTGCTCAAGAAAATCAAAACATCTACAAGAAGCGAGCTTCTAGCATAAATTCTTGTAAGAAATGGAAGAAGTGGAGTCGCCACTTGAGCATGAATCTCTCACAAAGTTTCCGAAGGCGAAACCGAAAAGTTAGTGGATGGAGGCAGATGGATATTTAAGGAGGCTTCTTTGTCTGGGATTAAATGAATGAATAAGTGGAGTCGCCACCTAAACAAGAAACCAACTGGAATGTCCAAGTGTAGAAAGTGAAGATGAATGGATTAGATGAGAGAGATGACAAGAGTTAGGATGGTGAGAAATGAAGAGACGAAATGACGCCAAAAATATGAGATGAAATGTCGTAAAGCCAAAGTCCAATAGATTGGTCCTTGTTGGCAATGCCAAGAAGTGTTGGCTTCGCTGGCTCAAATGAGAGATGAGAAATGAGAAGAATGATGAGGAAATGTCGTTGAAACGCCAAGAATAAAATATCCCTGGCAACGGCGCCAAAAAATGTAGTGCCGCTTGATGGGCTAATGAATGGAGGTAAAGATGAGATAATTACAAAAATGTCGTGAGGACCAAGAACAGAAAAACTCTATCCCCGGCAACGGCGCCAAAAAATGTTGTCGCACAGAATATCCAGGCACCGCGACAGCGGCTCAGATCGGGGGTTGTCACCATGATCCCCAATCTCTCCGTTTAAATTGTCTCCCTATAGCAGACTAAGGGGGGTGGACCCTAAGGAAATGGAATGAAGGATGACTAGTTGCGAACCAACCAGTCCGAGTGACACAGTTGAGCGACCAAATACTTGTTTAGATCTAGCAAGACTTAAATGATTCGATTTATACAATTAATACCACTGTTTTGAAAAACGGCAGGTTCGAAACCGACTCAGCCGAGTTAGTTCGAGTCATACCCCCACCAGGTCGACTCGGCCTTCGAACCGGAATGGCTGGCCGCTCAGTAATAACTTGGCCAGCTCGATGACAGTGGCCCAAAAAAGCTAGAACAACACGGTTTTTTATTTTTGAAAATTTTTTTGGGGACCCCAAACCCATTTCTAATTTTCCTTTAGGTTCTTTGGGGTCCATTCCCCTCTCCTAAACCCTATAAAACCCACCCAACCCCTCATTTCCTCGCAGCCATCTCATTGCATTTGAGTGAGAATGAGTGAGAGTTTGTGAGGAGTTGTGGAGTTTGTTTTTAGAGTAGCAGTAAGTAGTCTTGGGCAAGCATTGTAGCAGGAGTGAGGAGCTTCTTGGGCAGCCATTGGAGCAGCATTGAGGAGTTGGTTTGTTGGAGCAACTTTGAGGAGGCAGTTTGTGCCTAGAGGTATTTTTTTCACTTGTAAAAATCTGTTTTTGCTTATTTATTTTTTTGTGCAAATCTAGAAATTGAAAAGAGTGTTTTTTGTGAAAGAAATGAACATTGAAGCAATGCTATTTTTTTGTTTTCATTTTCAGATTTTTTTCTTTGATTTCCAAGTGAAAAAATGGCACCTAGAGTGAAAGATGTTGCATGGGCATATGTTGAAATGGTTGATAGTCAAATGCATTGCAAATTTTGCCATAGAAAAATTAAGAAAGGTCTTGGGGGCATTAACAAGCTGAAACAACACTTGGCAAGGATTAGAGGCCAAATTACTCCATGTGAATCACCAGAAACTGGGGAGATTAGGAAGGATTTCTTAGCCAACTTTGAGAAGTTTAAAGAAAAAAGGCTAGGCAAAAGAAGTTAGCGGCTAAAATTGGGAGGGAGAGGAGTATACAAAAAATGTTGGCTACCAACCCCCATTTTGATTTTGAGGGTTCTTCCTCTTTCACTTGTACTGATGCATCCAACCCCTTCCGATATGTTCCTCCCTCTTTGGAGTCTATTCAAAAAAAGGGTAATGGTGAAATGAAAAAGGGTGATATAAATATCAAAAGTTATTTCACTGTCACACCCTCCTCTCCATCAGATGCACATGGTCCTCGAGCTAGTAGAACTTTGCAGCCCACTTTGCATGACCATTGGAAGAAAGAATTGAGGGAGACTGCTTGTGATTACATATGTAGATGGTGGTATGATGTTGATATCCCTTCAATGCTTCCCGCTCACCATATTATGAGCCTCTATTTGATGCCATACATGCTGCTGGAAAAGGCTTCAAAGGCCCTACTATGCATGAGATAATGGGGTATCATTTGCAGAAAGAAATTGCCTCCATTAATGAGTATTTGAAAGATTTCAAGGACTCATGGACAAGAACAGAATGTACCATCATGTCAGATGGATGCACTGATCAAAGGAACCGTACCATCATAAACTTTCTTATCTTCTACCCCCAAGGAACCCTGCTTCTAAAATTAGTTGATGCATTTGATAAGGTAAAAGATGGACAATTGTTATTTCAACTAATGGATGAGGTTGTTGAGGAGGTGGGGGTGGCTAATGTTGTTCAAGTCATCACAGATAATGCCTCTAACTATGTTCTTGTTGGTAAACTATTAAAGGAAAAACACAAAACCGTCTTTTGGACCCCATGTGCTACACATTGCATAGACCTCATGCTTGAGGACATTGGCAAATTAGATTGGGTCAAAAACATTGTAGATCATGCCAAAAGCATAACAAAATTTATCTACAACCATTCATGGATTTTGAGCCTTAAGAGGAGACACATAGGGGGCAGGGATATTATTAGGCCTGCCATCACTAGATTTGCTACTCATTTTTTGACATTGCAATCTATGCTTTCACAACATAGAAACTTGCAAAAGATATTTTCCAGTGAAATCGAATCAAAGCCAATGGTCTCACAAAGGCAAAGAATTGAAAGATAAAGTTAATGAATAAATATTTTGAAGAAAGACAGCAAAGATTGTGAAGCTTGTTGAGCCACTGGTTAAGGTGTTGCGGTTTGTGGATGGGAAAAGATTGGATATGGGCTTCATTTATGAGGCTATGGATCAAGAAAAGGAGAAAAAGAGGGCATACAAGGATAAAGTGGCTAAATATGGGCCCATTTGGGCAATCATTGATGAAAGATGGAACAATCAACTCCATCGCCCTATACATGCAGCTCGGTATTTTTTGAACCCACTGTATCATTATAAAGCTCTGGCGGCAGGAGCTTTGAAGGGGGAGATTAGAGATGAATTGATTGACTGCATTGATCGCATGATCCCATTGGAGTGTGATCAGCGGGAGATACACTGACAGGTCACAACCTTCAGCAAAGCCACAGGTACCTTTGGGAAGAACCTAACAAAGATTGCAAGGGAAGCAGATGAGCCAGGTAAACAAAAATTTCAAATTTCAAATTCTTAATACTTATTTTGTTAAATCATTTATAATTTGAAAGTTGGATATAATTTGTTAATTTGTTGAGCTAACTCATTACACTCCTATGTTTTTTGCAGCACAATGGTGGTTTGGTAGCTGTTGTCACTCCAGGAAACTCTCCTAGGTTGCAGCTCGGAGATGCCTGGTAACATATAATCTTCAATATTGTTCTCTAAACTATCGGAATGGATAATGGTTTGGATCAAGCCAGATAACCATTTCAGCTCTATTCTCACTCAAGACATGCATGAACACCCTCAACAATACAAGGCTTTATTTAGACCATTAATGCTCAATAGTTTATAGATTCAATGGATAGATGGAGAATACTGACTGTAACTGCAGATGCATACATGAACACATATGAATGGCCAGCTACATGAAGTAAATGAAACTTGCAAATCTAATTTATCAATGCAGAGATAAGATAGCAGTTATCTGGCATTAGACACAGCAGAAAACATGAATAACCTATTCAAGTGCAAGCATAAAACAACAGAAAAAATGGGAATTGAACATGTAACAGCAAAAGAAGCCTATACTGCTAGAATGAAGATGAGAAGCTTGAGTAGCAGAGTATCAATAGCCTCCAGAAGTTGAACCCTTATTACATTTTGCTTTCAGATATTTATAGCTCTTTACAACGCCCTCGAGCCTTCTGAGTCTCGAGAGGTCTTAATCTATCCTCTTTGTCTTGTTAACAGTTTGATGCCCTGACTAGGCAAGCATGGCTCGGAGGTTTCTTGTTCTGACAGAAGAGTAACCGCTTTCAGGTAGTTTGTTGCGCTATCTGGGAGCTCTCTCATGCCAGAGATGCCCCACAATCACTTCTGTTGCTTGGGTATGTTGCGCTGTTGATTTGGATGAGCTAAGATGTCGCCTTTCCCCTTCTGGCCTTCTGTTAGGTGATGGAATGGGTCCGCGTGCCTTTTGAAATCATTTCAACTGATAAACATGACTGTTTTCTATTTCATACAGAAAACGCTACAACACTGTAAAAATCTCGCCCATCTCTTTATTTCAGACTTCAGAAGTCCTTAAACATGGCTTATTCCTCTATCAAGTCCGCCCTTAGGGTCGCTATTGCATGTCACAGACTGCCTGTTCCTGTGTTCCCTTTGTATTCTGAAACTACGTAAAAAAACACTGAAAACTATGAAAAATCAGCTTTGGTGGACATGAAAATATATATATTTTCATTCCCAAACCCTTTCGGGTCCGAGTTTTATCACATATCGCAAACCCAAGCTTCCCTTTGTATTTTGTTAAATAATGAAATACATTGAAAATGCATTAAAAATTGGCTTCCTGTGAACCTAAAATATTATGCAATATCATTCAGAACTCTGTCGGGTCTGGCTCATCAAGTCGCACATATACCTGCGCATAAGCCCCACCCCTTAGTGTTGCTCTGCTGCGATACAACGATGCGATCTAATCGCAATCGCATATCGCTCGTGCCCCGGGACCATGGTTAGCGCTCTTTGTTTTTCCCAATAGCGATCTTGCGACGCATGTGGGTCGTCGATCTGCGTCGCTTAATCGACGGTCCACATTGCATCACTAATCGCAATCGCCAGTCCCACTTGGTCTGCTCTTACTCCGCCGATTGCGACCCGCCGATCCGATCATCAGAGATTGCTGATCGGGTGTGTCTTGCGCCCAATATTAAGACCTCTGTGCAGCGCCAATTTGCGATTTGCCGAATAGATCTGGACTGTTGATCGGCCAGATCTAACGGTAGTTGTGCATTGCACTGTCTATGCCTGTGATACATGGTTTTTTATGATTTTCTATGGTTTTTGCCTCCCGATAGTGCTTTTCGGCCACTCCAAGGGTTCCTCCTGTGTTGGCTTTGGTCTTTGGCATGATTTTACTGGCCTTTGAAGACTTAAAGAGCATTTTGGGACCCATTTGGAGATGCGAGAGTAATATTTGGAAGTTTGGCTTACGGCAAAAGCGGAGCAAGAGAAGATGTGGCCTTCAAAGCTGAAATAGGGGACATTTCTGCTAAAAATAGCAGTGTTGCACCTCAGGGGCTAACACTGGCTCCTTCTAGGGATGAAAGCCCCCCTGTGAGGTTTCAAGAATCACAGAACAACGCCTTTCCTGTAAAAACAAAAACAAATCTTCCTCCTAGTGTTCCAATGGGCATGGAATCTATTTTGTAATGAAATAAAAACTAGAAAAAACATATTTACAATTGCAAGGCTTTTAAAGCCTTAAATGAAATATAGTTTCAAGAACCACCCATTGACTGGGTTACCAAAAACACTTCCTCCTTCCAGACTGTGCAGAATAAAGGTATTGTTCTGCTGGATATGAGCGATGACAAATGGACCTGTGCATAAGGAGTCAAACTTACCATGATTACCTTTCTTTTCTTTAAATGCATCCCATTTGAGAACCCAATCACCAACTTGGAAATTGTCCCCTTTTACCTTCCTGTCAAAGGCTTCTTTGATTTTCTTCTGATGAGCTTTTGACTTCTCAACCAGCTGCTCTCTGATCCGCTGTAGTTCAACCAAGTTATTCATTCTCCTTACCATGTCATTCTCTTCATCTTGTTCTTCTTGCAAGAATTTGGCCATAGGGAGAATCAGCTGGATAGGAAAAACAGCATCAGCGCCATAAACCAGCTTAAACAGAGAATTTCCTATGGACTTTTTGATGGCAACTCCGTCAGCCCACAGTGCAAACTTGAACTTGGAATCCCAGCTCTTTTTGTTGTCCTGTAACAGTTTTTTGATTACCCTTATCAGACTCTTGTTAGATGATTCTGCCAGGCTATTGCCTTAAGGATAATAGGAGGTAAAATGCACCAATCGAATGCCCATGGATTCAGTCATGTCCACCAATTCTTTTGCCTTGAAAGTCGCTGCATTATCAGTGACTAGTTTGGTTGGGCAACCAAATCTAGTGAAAATATTCACATTCAAGAACTTTATGACAACTTGATGATTGGCATTCTTAGTGGGTATAGCTTCAATCCACTTGGTGAAATAATCAATGGCTACCAAGATCCATTTGTGTTGGCTACTAGAATGTGGGTTGATCTCACCTATAAAGTCCAAGCCCCACTGCTGGAAGAAACCATTGACATGTACTGGCTTCAAGGGCAGAGATTTTACCTGTTGTCTTCCTGCAAACCTCTGACATTTGTCACAAGATTTCACAAAAGAAAACACATCAGAGAACAGAGTAGGCCAATAATACCCAGCCCTCAGGATTTTATGGGCTGTGGTTTTCCAATAATGATGCCCTCCACAAATGCTAGAATGGCACTGGTGCATGACTTCCCCAAATTGTCCTTTATCTAGACATCTCAAGAGGATTCCTGATGGGTCTTTCCAATAAAGCAGATTTTTATTAATGCAAAATTTGGCTGATCTGAGTTTAATGGCCCGCGCTTGACTTGAGCTAAACCCTGGAGGGACTTCTACCTTATACAAAAAATGAACTATGTTGGAATACCATTCACAGGTGGCTAAATTTTCAGCCAAAGATTGATTCCGCTTTTGGTCTTCTGCTGTTTCCTCTATCTGCTCATCAACTGAATTTGGACTTATGCAATTTATATCTAACACGCTGCAATTTTCTTCAGCCATAAGTTTAGCCAAGCCCTGGCCTTTGACAAGCTTAGTGGGCTTCACCTCTATGTTAAACTCTATGAATTTTGCAATCCATTTAGCTCTCTTTCCATCAATATCTGGCTGAATTAAGACATCTTTTACTGAGGCTGAAGGTACATATGCCACCACTTTGGAATGCAGAATATAAAATTTGAATGCCTTTAAAGATTTTATGAGAGCATAGGCTTGTTTTTCAATAAGGTCATACCTTAGTTCAGCGTCCCTTAGAGTTTTGCTAAAAAATGCCACAAGGTGCTCTATGCCTTCATCATTTTTTTGCAACAGAACTGCTGCAAGTGTATCATAAGAGGCAAAAAAGAAAATACAGAACTCCTTAGTGTAATTTGGGTTGGTTAGAGTGGGAGCTTCCATGATAGCTTGCTTGATGGCTTCAAAAGAGCTTCTTGAAGCGTCTGTCCATTTTATTTCTAATCCTTTCTTTAACATGGAAGTGATGTGCCTCACTAGCTCATTATTTGAAGAGAATGAAGAGCCAGCTTGCCTACTCCTTTGCTGTCTCTGCTAGCACGTTTATTCCTCCTTTGCCTCCTAAATTGACGTATCAAGTTCAGGTGAAATATAGACCGTCTTTGCTTGACAATGTCAAACACTGGAGGCAGATCACTTATTTTGACCTGCTGAATGACGAGATCTGTGTCTCGAAACACTTTCAAGCCTTTGATGCCCATTTCTTTAGCAGCATTTAAGCCCAACATCAAGGCTTCGTACTCTGCTATGTTATTTGTGACCTGAAAGGTTAATTTGAAAGATAAATGAATGTATTCCTATGTGGAGGACACAAGGACTACACCTGCCCCTGCAGCGTCCTTAGAGCAAGCTCCATCAAAGAACATGTTCCAAATCTGTGGGCCTTCTTCCTCTGTGATCTGGCAAACTGGTTTCTTAAGCTGCATGGAGGCGAACTGAGATTCTTCAATCTAAAGAATACAAGCTCCAAAATCAATGTCGACAGCATCAATGGGGTGATTAGTGGGATTCCTTTCATTGCTGATGATATAAGCGAACTGAGCTTCTCTATATAATGTCTTGCTCTCACCTCCGAAAACTGGGACAGTAGCGTAGGACAGATCATTTTGTAATGATCCATCTAATCTCTTGATCTAACCTCTAGAAAGTAACATGCCAAACTTGGGGGGTACATCTGCTACCACAATATCCATCATCATGCTTTTCAAGGGCAGCTGAGACAAAGTGATGGCTAGGTCCTTGATTAATCCCAAACATTTCACTTTTCTAGAGTCAAAAGAAAACAGGCATGATAAGGCTTGGTAATGTCAAGACCCAACTCATCCATGATAGCCTTGGGCATTAGATTATGGCTGGCTCCAGTGTCCCAAAGGCAGTTGTGAAGGATTTTATCATGAATAGTCAGAGAGACATAGAATGATGGGGAGTTGTCTTCACAATTTTCAATCATTGGGCTGAGAATAACAGTTGGTTTGTCATCTTGCAGATTTACATAGTCAGTGGAGGCTTGGATGGCTTTAGGCTCAAGGGCCTCGAGGATGGATCTATTGAAGGACTCGTTTTTCACTAGTTCAATCAGAGGCATAGGTATTCTTAGCTTCTGAATTTCTGATTGAAAACTGAAAGGAGAAGAGACTTGTCAAGGCTTCTTACCTCATGAGCTGGAGCTTTGAGGATGATGGGATCAACTGCCAATTGCTTCTGCTTATTAGCTTGTTGTACTGCACGGACAGCAGCTTTTTGAACAGGATTTTCCTTCGCATTGTTCATCCTCGGCCTCAAATTATATCTGTGCTGATCTTCAATTTGCAGAACAGCTTCACCATCCCATTCTTGGCTGATCTGGTCATTGAATAATGACTTTTCATAGGCAATTGAAGTCAAAAAGGAGGCATTGCCTTTGTCTTCCAAAAAATGGATCTCATCATCTTCTTCAAACTGCTCTTCTTCCATGACTACATTCTAAAAATGGGTCTTCACCCTTTGGTCTTCATTGGCATCTTTGCTTCTTTGCAAAATCTGCAACTGCTCATTAGTTCTTCTATATGGATTTGGATTTCTAAGAGCAAAGGCATTAGGAACTCTTCCTTTCCCAGGGTGCTGCTCAACCTTTAATTTGGAGATTTCAGAGGCTAACGACTCTATCATTTTGGTCATTTTATCTATCTTGGGGTTTGCAGATGATGAAGACTCACCCCTCTGTCTTCTTCTATCAACATTTCCCTTGAGCTTCTCTGTAGCTATGATGTTTGATTCTACTTCCAAGGCTGCATCCTGCATATCAGCCAAAGTAGCACATCTCCCTCAACAGTAGGCAGAAGTCAGAATCAAAAGCACTGGCATAGGTGAGTTTAGCAGAGGTAGTGGTGGGTTTTACTTCAGCTGGTATCTTGTTGTACATGCGGTTAAACCTCTTATTAAAATCAGACAGCAACTCACCGTTTTCCCTCTCTAAGTTCCCAAACTCGGTGTGGTAGTAGAGGAGATCCTTCTTATCCCCCCAATGCTTTAGAAATGCATCATCTAAAGCCTCAATATCTGCTATAGATCTTGGGGTTAGTTCTCTGAACCATTTTCTAGCCTCTCCATCTAGTATTTGGACAAAGACTCTCATCTAGACATCATCTTCACTAATGTCCAGGTTATCAACATAGTTATAGAATGATTCAAGATGTTTTTCAGCTATAACACTTTCAGTCCCAATGAACTTAGGCCTATATTTCTGATATTCTCTAGTAGGCATGGCATTCAAAGGAGTGGGCAGTGTTAGAGGTCCGTACCTAGCAGCTATGATTCTTTCCATTTTGGTGGGTGCTTGTGGACCTGCCATAACTGTGGTGGCTACAAGAGTACTGGCAGTCTAAATGATAGAGGGCTGAGGAGTGACTGACAAGACTAAAGGAGTATGATGGAGATGAGGTGAGGTTTCCTTTGGGCTTACAACAAAAGGAGAACCTAAGGAATAAGGAGATTTATGAATCTCTGAGCGTTTTTCTTCACAGCTAGTATTAGATGCTATACTGTCAACATGTATTTGTTCTATTGCAGGATTTTCTTGAAGAGATATAGAAGATTGTTTAGGTTTACCTGAACCTAATGCTCCTTTCTGCAATGCCTCTCTCTTTGATGATTTTTTTAAGGTCAAGAATTAGGTCAGCTTGTGGCTTTTGAGGATTTCTCCGAGTATACCTCACAAACTAAGCCAGAACTATGAAGTGGAGTCGCCAAGAGGTTCGTCCTTCAGTAGAGTCGCCAGATAGATGATTACAACCAAAAAAGTGCCCAGACTTTGTCTATCATCAAAGTTGGATCTGTGTCATCTCCCAGGGAAGCTGAGCTTCAGTTTCCTCTCCCCGGCAATGGCGCCAATTATGTTATCACTCTAGGAAACTCTCCTAGGTTGCAGCTCGGAGATGCTTGGTGACATATAATCTTCAATATTGTTCTCTGAACTACCGGAATGGATGATGGTTTGGATCAAGTCAGATAACCATTTCAGCTCTATTCTCACTCAAGACATGCATGAACACTCTCAACAATACAAGGCTTTAGACCACTAATGCTCAATAGTTTATAGATTCAATGGATAGATGGAGAACACTGACTGTAACTGCAGATGCATAAATAAACACATATGAATGGCCAGCTACATGAAGTAAATGAAACTTGCAAAAATAATTTATCAATGCAAAGATAAGATGACAGTTATCTGGCATTAGACACAGCAGAAAACATGAATAACCTATTCAAGTGCAAGAATAGAACAACAGAGAAAATGGGAATTGAACATGTAACAGCAAAAGAAGCTTATACTGCTAGAATGAAGATGAGAAGCTTGAGTAGCCAAGTATCAATAGCCTCCAAAAGTTGAACCCTTATTACATTTTGCTTTCAGATATTTATAGCTCTTTACAATGCCCTCGAGCCTTTTGAGGCTCGAGAGGTCTTAATCTATCCTCTCTGTCTTGTTAACGGTTTGATGCCCTAACTAGGCAAGCATGGCTCGGAGGTTTCTTCTTTTGACAGAAGAGTAACCGCTTTCGGGTAGTTTGTTGCACTGTCTGGGAGCTCTCTCGTGCCAGAGATGCCCCACGATCACTTATGTTGCTTGGGTATGTTGCACTGTTGATTTGGATGAGCTGCGCTGTCACCTTTCCCCTTCCAGCCTTCTGTTAGGTGATGGAATGGGTCCGTGTGCCTTTTGAAATCGTTTCAACTAATAAACATGATTGTTTTCTGTTTCATACAAAAAACGTTGCAACACTGTAAAAATCCCGCCCATCTCTTTATTTCGGACTTCAAAAGTCCTTAAACATGGCTTATTCCTCTATCGGGTCCGCCCTTAGGGTCGCTATGACATGTCGCAGACGGCCTGTTCCTGTGTTCCCTTTGTATTCTGAAACTACGTAAAATACACTGATAACTATGAAAAATCGGCTTTGGCGAACATGCACATATATATATATTTTCATTCCCGAACCCTTTCGGGTCCGGGTCTTATCACATATTGCAAACCCAAGCTTCCCTTTGTATTTCGTTAAATAACGAAATACATTGAAAATGCATTAAAAATCGGATTCCTACGGACCTGAAATATTATGCAATATCATTCAGAACTTTGTCGGGTCCAACTCATCGGGTCGCACATATACCTACGCATAAGCCCTGCCCCTTGGTGCTGCTCCGCTGCGATACAACGATGTGATCTAATCGCAATTGCATATCGCTCATGCTCTTTGTTTTTCCCGATAGCGATCTTGGGATGCAATGTGGGCCGTCGATCTGTGTCACTTGATCGACAGTCCACATTTCATCGCTAATCGCAATCGCCAGTCCCACTTGGTCTGCTCTTACTCCGTCCGCCCGCCTTCGCCGATCCGATCATCGGAGATCGCTGATCAGGGGTATCTTGCGCCCAATATTAAGTCCTCCTCTGTGCAACGCTGATTTGCGATTTGCCGAATAGATCTAGGTCGTTGATCGGCCAGATCTAATGGCAGCTGTGCATTGCACTGTCTATGCCTACGATACATGGTTTTTTATGATTTTCTATTGTTTTTGCCTCCTGCTAGTGCTTCTCCGCCACTCCAAGGGTTCTTCTCCCACACTGGCTTTGGTCTTTGGCATGATTTTACTAGCCTTTGAGGACTTTAAGAGCATTTTTGGACCCATTTGGAGATGCAAGAGTAATATTTGGAAGTCTGGCTTACGGCCAAAGCGGAGCAAGAGGAGATGTGGCCTTCAGAGCTGAAACAAGGGACATTTCTGCTAAAAATAGCAACGTTGCACCTCAGGGGCTAACAGTAGCCATTGTCCTGAATTGCAAAAGTTTGCAATTCGTATTTTGAGTCAAACTTGCAATGCTACTGGGTGTGAGCGCAATTGGTCTATCTTTGAGAGGATTCACACAAAGAAGAGAAACCGTTTGGATCAAAAACGGTTAAATGATCTAGTCTATGTCCAATACAACCTCCGGCTCAGACACAACCAATTGCTAAACAAAAGACCTGATTCAGATCCCATTGTGTTGGAAGACATTGATCCAACATCAGATTGGGTAGTGGAGAGTCATCTAGCAGAGTTTGATCCTGATGAGGATCTTGATTATGATTTACAGACGGTGCATCTCTCGAACATAATGTTCAGTTGAATGCAGATCCTGATCCACTTGTACCAGCCTTAGGACCAACCCCAAGTCCTCCAATTGCAGGCACTTCCTCTGCTCAGCCACGACAGAAGCGCATATCTCGTCTATCTCAACTTGCAGCTGCTGCGCAGCCTGCTAATGCTACCCCTGTATGACTCTGATCCAGAGGTTGAGCCAAATGATCTTGGCTCCTCTAGCAGTAGCCAGTGGTACTAGTCACAGTTTACTTTTGTTGTAGAGGCCATTTCTAGCCTCCTTGGTTATGTGTTTTTGTTTTGATCTCTATATCATCATCATGCCTATATTGGACAGTGCATTGAGTGCCATTTTGATATAATGGATATATTCATGAACCTACTTTGATCATATGTTGTCTTCTATCTATATTCTAATGTTGTGTGTAAAAAATTTAGGACCAAGTACATGATGAACAACTGTTGCTAAGGAAAATGTTATTATGATGAAAAGAGATGCACAATGCGAATAGCAAAGGGATGAGTGAGTAGTCTTGAGGTAAGATCGTTTAAGACTCAAGTACTTAGTATTAATTAACTTTATGACAAGAGTACTTAATGAAATGAAGATACAATCTTATACAAAACAAAGTGTCAAATATCTCAAGTGCCAATAAGATACACAAATTATATGCTCTTAAAGAAAGATCACTAATACGCCAAAAAAATTATAATAACCACAAGCCAATAATGATATTAATGTCAAAAAAGAGAACTAGAGTATTTATTCAATTTATGCTTCAATGACAATTACTTGAAAATTTCAAAACTACTTAATGTTGATTTGGGGTAGCATCGGATGTGCTCTAGCCATGAAAATTGGTGGAGAGGCTAAAGCACATGAGATTTCCAAGACCCGGAAATGGTTTGGGAAAATTCTACTCGGATAAGGAGATATTAAAATAATTAATATTTTTAATGGAGTCCCTAAGTCTAAACTTAGGAAAAATAAAATATTAATGGACATTAATATAAAATTGGGTTAGGCCTCTTAAGGTTGGTTTTCCTGCAGGAGCTCTGCGACGGGAGATTTTTGGATCTGGTTTCGATCCCTGTGACGGCAATGGCTCTCAACCTTTCCCATGTCAGCCAAACTTTCGATGATTCCATAAGCAAGAAGACTGAAATCGCAGGACTCGCACTGGTCATCTTCGCGCCGCCGAGAGTAAGGGTTTTATGTTATTCGCTGCGGTTAGGGGTTATAAGAAGCACAGAGGTGCGAATCCGACCAGATCTGCTACAAATCGTGTTTCTTCAGGCGGCAAATATCACTAATATACTCCCGAATGGATTAAAAGGGTCAACTATGATTCAGAAATGCTCCCGGATCAGGCACCTATGCGATGCAGATCTTGTTTTTTACCTGTTCGAGCGGCCGTCGTTGAGCCCCGATTGGGCAACATATTCCTTGATCCAGGGTATGTTGCACAGATCGAGCCCTGGACTCTTCGATTCAGACCTGCATACTGTAGATCGACCCCTATGTTGGCCAGATCTGGAAGCCCACTCACTATACAAGCTGTCCAGAGGTGAGCAAAAGGCACAGAGTAGAATCTCAAGGTTAGAACTGACGAATTCAAGATCTAGACCCCCGGTAAGAGGTTTCCAAGTATTTGTAAAAATTCCAGAAGGAAAATCGAAAATAACTTGGGTAAAAGAGACAGATTCTGTCAAGCAACTGCAGAAAATTATAATGCAACAACTGGGATACCCCATCAGATCTCAAAATCTGATACATGAGGGCAGAGTGCTACAAGACTCAAAATACCTCTGGGAATACAAAATTGCACCCCTGTCAACAATCATTCTTAATCTGAGAATAAGAGGGGGCGCATCCGTCAATAGCAGAAATCCTTACAAGGTTGAAGGAAGTGGTACTAGTTCAATAGGGAAAAAACCAGGCAACATTTCCTTCAAAAACATTCTACAAGGGAAAAACACAGAAGGAGCAGCACCGAATCAATCAGGTATGGATGCCAGGACATACATTGTGGAACAGCTGAATCATACTCCATAATACAATATAGATGCACCAGAAATAGAGGAGTATTGCACTATATATGAAAAACAAGCAATAATATGTAGATTTAACAGCTTTTGGCCCAAACCTGCTGATCTATTTCACTGGATCTTCACAAACTGGACCACACACTGCGAAATACATCTCTGTTCCAAAGGTCTTTTCATAGTAAAATTTTTATCAAAAATAGATAGAGACATAGTAATACAGGAAGGACCTTGGTTCTGGGGATCCACTGGGCTCTTCATCACACCATGGTTCCCAGATTTTGATGCAAACACAATGGTTGTCTCCAAGATGCCAGTTTGGGTGAGGCTACACAACCTCCCAATACATCTCTGGGATCACCAAGTAATAGCTGGAATTGGAAATATCATTGGGCATTACATCAAAATGGACACCCAGCGAGTGGAGGAAAGAATTTATACTTTTGCACGAATATGTGTGGAAGTAGACCTTAGCAAAGGACTACCAGACCAGATCCAGCTGAAGCATAGACAGTGGAGCTGGACACAGGTTCTAGATTATGAAAATACTACCTTCAGGTGCCGAATTTGCCGACAAACAAGACACCTACAAAGCACGTGTCCAGCAGTCAAAAAAGATAATCGTAGAAAAAAGAAAACCGAAAAACAAGCAAAAGGGTGGCAATTCCCTCCACCTCCCCCGGATGACAAGGAGGAAGAAGAGATGGATTTTACTTACCCCAACCAGACTAATCAGATGAATAAAGAACCAGCAGTAGAAGACAAATCCTCAGGAAAATATAGACACAGCACTGGTAAGGACCTCAGATACTATGGATATGGGCAGAAATAAAAGGCAACACATGTCAGACACATACGATTCTGATAAAGACAATACATAACCTGTGGTTGAAACAGCACTAGCACTTATAACGCCAACAGAGTCACAGGGGAGTTGGAGAAAAGTTGAGAAGAAAAAAGGGCGAAAACTCTGAATTTTCCCCACCTGTACAAAAATATTTTTTGCTTTACATGTTTTATTTCTAGAAATCTGAACACCCAGCGTGGTGATGAAGGATCTATGCATTCTCTTTTTGAGCAATTTTTTTCTGTTTACAGCATATGTCGAAAGGCATCTTCCGTACACCCTGCGTGGTGATGAAGGATCTATGCATCTTTTTTTAGCACCATTTTTGAAATCTGTTTTTACAGCATATGCTGAAAGGCATCTACAACATGTAAATTTTCAATCATAATGAAAGATTACGATTTTTCCAATGGAAAAAAAAAATATATATATATATATATATAATTGGGTTAGAAGGTTCTAAATGACATGGATTATGCCAAATCTAATCTTAGTCGTTGATTAGAGATGTAATCTCGGCCATTGAAGGACCAATAGGAAAAGTATAAGAGGAGGCTTGAGAGTCAGTTGGAGAACACACCAAAGTGATAAGTTATTCAATTTTCTAGAGAAGGGCTTGCTAAGAGAAATTGAATCAGTGATCAAAGTTGCAGCAAGGGGCAGTGAGTATGAAGCAGAGAGGAAGAGATAGTGTCGGAAGTCCAGCGTAGAAGCAGTGAGGCAGACGTTGAGCCAGAGGGAGCCACGCAGAGGCAGAAGAGACTGCGCAGAGGCTAGAAGGGTCTGCATCATCCATGCAGAGGCTGCAGGAATGACGCAGAGAGCCATAGAGGCTGCGCAGAGCCTCAGAGGGCTGACGCAGAGGGTTTCGAGCTGATGCCGAGGCCAGGAGGGCTGACGCTAAGCTTCAAATTATGTTGGAGAGGGTTTCGTGGGGCAGACTTTCCGAATATCTGCGTCCGAATAGAGAGGTATTACTACCGGATTATTTTCTCTGTCGAGTGAGCCAGTTTGGCACCCAATTGTACTCATAAAGACTGCATAATAATATAGCCCTCAGGATTTTTGCACTGGTTTTCCCAAGTTGGGTTTTGTCGGGGACGATTGTCCAAAAATAACGATGTCACTTGTGTGTTTGTTCATTTCTTTCAGTTGTTGGTCTATAGATGGTTGAGATTGTATTGTGTTTATTTCAGTATTCATGTGATTAAATAACTTGTTAATAATTAAACAAGTAGGCGAAATAAACTAGAGAATACAGATAAAATTTCTAACGGGTAATACTTAGAAATTTCAACATGGTATCAGAGCGTTGCAGATCACAGGAGAGTTGAAAGCACCAGTTGAATCAGAGCATTTGCAGCAGAAACAGTGGTCCAGAGTGAGAGAAGATGTTCATAGCAAAATGCAGTAGAGAAGGGTTGACGCAGCGAGACTGCGTCATCAATTCGAGCCAGAGGGAGGTCAACACAGACCCTGAGGAGGGCAGACGAGGCTCACGAAAAGCCACACAGAGACCATGAGGGTTCACACAATTGGCCAGTGGAGCAATTCGGCCAGTGCCAGGATTGCGCAAAGCCTAGAGGCTCAGTACTTTAATTGTTGGGGCATAGGAAGTTGTGGGCAGACTGCAGGGAGTGAAGTTGGCGGGGTGTTGTTGCTACCGAGACAAAACAATACCTGACCGGTTAAAACCAAGGTAAAGGGAGTCGCTACCTAGGCGGATTTCTAGCCAAGAAATCTAGATCAGTGTTGCAGGTGCATAGGAGATCGAAGAGGTGCGACTCAACGGTTGGCAAGCGGGTTTCCAGGAGGGAAATCGAGACTCAGAGGGACTCTAGCAGAGAACTTCAAGAGGGAAGTAGCGACTCAAAAGGAGTCAAAGAGAGAACTTCCATGAGGGAAGTAGAGACTTAGAGGAGTCGAAAGGAAGGGCACAGAGATGGCCATGAACGGATTGAGGGATCAAGACATGCTGAACAGGGCGCCCAACTTTGTCATCTGGAAGGCCAGGATCCTTCCCATTCTAGATAGACATTGCATCAAGGCCTTCGTCTTGAGAACCATGGCTATCCCAGTTGACCCAGCTGAAAATGAAAGGTATGAGGATGCGATGGCGAAGGCGAAATGCATAATCCTTGATGGGGTCAAGGATCATGCGGTCCAACATATTGCCGAAAAGGAGACAGCAAAGGAAATGTGGGACAGCCTGAAGACATTGTATCAGCACACTTTCGTGCAGAGGAAGATGCTACTGGAGAATCAACTGCAGTCATACCAAATGCAAAAGGGGGGGTAGATAGATCACTTCCTCAAGATTGAAGGAGATTCGGGACCGACTTCCATAAGGGCCATGCCGGATCAAGAATTGATGGTGAGGACCGCCCTAAACGCAGTCTCTAAGGAGTAGGAGAAATTCGTCCAAAGCATTATGGGCAGAGCGAATCTTCCAGATTGGGAAGAATTGTGGGCAGCTCCAGATTGGGAAGAATTGTGGGCAGCTCTTCACCAAGAAGAGATCAAACCACTGACCAAGACGGGAAGTAGCAGCAAAGGAGTCCGGGTCAAGAAAGAGGAGGAAGAGGATGCAACTCTGGCATCTGCGGGGAAGCAGGAGAAGAGGAAGAAAAAGGACCTCTCCAAGATAAAGTGCTTCAACTGTGGGGAACTAGAACATTATGCGAACCAATGTCTGAGGAAGAAGAATAAGGAAGAGGCATATGACTCCAAGGCAGCGCCAGCGAAGGCGGAAAAGGAGGTAGAGGAGGATGATGATTGTGCCATGAGTGCTCATGTACCTCTAGAGAAGAGGTGGGTAGACATCGAGCTGTAGTAAGGAAAACTACAGGCGATGAGGGCAGAATCCTTGAGGTACCCAAACTCTTGGATTAAACCTAGCTAGGGGAGCCCCGAAGTGAGAATAGCAGGATGGCGGATGTTGGTAGAAACAGATGCGGATGAAGCGCAGAGAGTGCTAGAAGTGCAGAAGTCCCATGCAGCGCAGAGGGGGTTGCAGCGGTGCGAGAAGCACAGAGGAGGTTGCAGTAGTGCAGGATGGCACAGAGAGGTTTGGAGCGGTGTGAAAGGCACAAAGTTGTTGCAGCACCGCAGAGGCAGTAGAGGGAGCACGAGACGGCGGCAAAGAGAGCCTCAACATCGAGAGTGTTTCTAACCTGACAGGGATGTCAGTACTTGGGTGGATCAGTTACTTACTTCTCAGTAACTGAGTTGCAGTGCAGTAGCATTAAGCAGTAGCACAATGCAGCGTGATGAGAGGGGGTTGCAATGTTGGGAGAAAGGACCAGCAACAGCACGAATGCAGAGGGAGTTGTCGTATGGATGTAGCAGTGGCAGTGGCAGAGCCATGGGCAGCAGTACACGATGCAGCAATGCAGAGGATGTTGGGCGAGGAGGCCTAGCATCAGCACAAGTACCAGTGTCGTATAATCAGGGTGATGCTCAGTGGTGGAGTATTACTAGAGCACAGTCCTGGCTAAGAGGGAGTGTTGATTTGGGGTAGCATCAGATGTGCTCTAGCCATGAAAATTGGTGGAGAGGCTAAAGCACATGAGATCTCCAAGACCCAGAAATGGTTTGGGCAAATTATACTGGGTTAAAGAGATATTAAAATAATTAATATTTTTAATGGAGTTCCTAAGTCTAAACTTAGGAAAAATAAAATATTAATCGGTATTAATATAAAATTGGGTTAGAATATTCTAAATGACATGGATCAAGCCAAATCTAATCTTAGTCATTGATTAGAAATGTAATCTTGGTCGTTGAAGAACCAACAGGAAAATTACAAGAGGAGGCTTGAGGGTCAGTTGGAGAACACACCAGAGTGGTCAGTCATTCGATTTTCTAGAGCGGGGTTTGCTAAGAAAAATCGAATCAGTGATCAGAGTTGCAACGAGAGGCAATGAGTACGAGGGAGAGAGGCAGAGATAGTGTTGGAAGTCCAGCGCAGAGGCAGAGAGGAAAACGTTGAGCCAGAGGGAGCCACGCAGAGGCAAAAGAGACTGCGCAGAGGCCAGAGGGGCATGCGTCATCCACGCAAAGGCTGTAGGAGTGACGCAGAGGGCCATAGAGGTTGTGTAGAGCCTCAAAGGGCTGACGCAAAGGGTTTCAGGCTGACACAGAGGCCAGGAGGGCGGACGCTGAGCTTCAGATTGTGCTGGAGAGGGTTTCGTGGGGCAGACTTTCCGAATATCTGCTTCCGAATAGAGAGGTATTACTGCCGGATTATTTTTTGTCGGGTGAACCAGTTTGGCACCCAGTTATACTCAGAAAGACTGCATAATAATACAACCATCAGAATTGTTGCACCGGTTTTTCCAAGTTGGGTTTTTCTGGGGACGATTGTCCAAAAATAACGATGTCACTTGTGTGTTTGTTCATTTCTTTCAATTGTTGATCTATAGATGGTTGAGACTGTATCGTGTTTATTTCAGTATTTATGTGATTAAATAACTTGTTAGCAATTAAACAAATAGGCAAAATAAACTAGAGAATACAGATAAAATTTCTAACAGGTAATACTTAGAAATTTCAACACTTAAGAGATATTCAAATAATCCAAGTTTTTTGTTAGATCCAAATCGAATGCAAGCCTTTTCAATGATACTTAGCTCAATAGATTTCAAAATATTTACCATTCACCAAACAAGAAAACCTTTGGGCAATTTAAAATATTAAATTTATCTGTTCCAAGTGTGTGAAATAATTTCCTTTAGGCAATGAGCTTGTGTGTGTGATTCAGAAACTCAGAAAATAGGAGTTTAAACTTGGACTTTATTGCCAATAATTGTACCAAAAATTTGTTGACCTAAACTTATGCAAACAGTGATCCAAAAGCACTTATTTTCAAAGATTAGATTTAGGACAGCAGCAAATTCTCTAATGACAGCAGTAAAATTAAAATGTCAAACAAAGCCAAACATGTCAAACAAATTCTTAATTGTGTTATGAACTCAAATCACTTTAAATTTCAAAATTTAATCTATCGCAGCCAATATGTTTCAGTGATAAAAAAGAGCAGCAAAAAAGACTTTATGACAACAGGGAAATGCTTGTTGCAATCAAGAAGATCACCCTTCTAGATTCTTATGAGAGTTACTTCCACAACGATATTGAAACTCCTAACCTTCAGAGAATTGTTTTTTAAGACAGCTGTGAATTGTTTAGGACAGCAACAAACAAATATTATGACAGTAACAATATGCAATGAAAACAATAAGCTATCAATGTTATCTTTATACTGAAAATTTTCCAAACTTGCCCACATGAATTATCAAAAAATTTCAGCCTGTTGTGATGTGATTTCCAGAATTATATTAGATCTGATATACTTATTACAGTCAACAATTAAAATATGAAATAGGCTTAATAATGGATTCTCAACTCAAAAAACTAATTCTTTAATGTATTAGACAACTTAGAAACTGATTTTAGGCTAACCCACATGAAACTTTGCCACCATTAGAAAGGTATATGATTGTTGTAGCAAATAGTGAGGAAAAATAGGGTTTAAAGATCTAAACCTTAGGCACTAGGCCTTGAAGATCACTTGCCCAAGTTGCGAATAAATATACAATACCTAAAACACAAATTTTTACTAATTTCTCTGCAAAAAATCACCAATGATCAGCTTCAGAAAATTAAATATTCAGATCAGAAATGGAGCAAGGGAAATCTAGGGCCAATGAGGGGTTGGGGCTAGAGTTGGGCTAGGAGAAGGCAGATCTGGACTTAGAAGCGCCAAAATTTGAAACTCTTTTTCTGAAAGAAAAATAAAATAAAAAAATTAAAAAAATATATATATATATATATATATATATATATATATATATATATATTTTGCTTCAGATTTTCAAATTTGTTGCAAAATCTTTAATGGTTGGCCCTGCAAAAATATTTAGGACAAGATCTTGCCCTCACGAGCCTAGATCTATCTCAAAAACCCTAAATCTCCTTGAAAAATCTCAGTCTGAAAATTTCATTGGATGATTTCTCAGATCTATTCCTGCAAACAATCTTTGAGCCCAGATCTTGCCCCCCCCAAAGGTCTAGCTCTGGCTTAGATCTGAAGATTTCCTTGGCTGATTTCTCAAATCTATTCTTGCACAAGTGAAAACAGAAAAACCCAATACCCAATATGTACAAAAATAGAGAAAATCTCAAAAACCAAAGTGTTAAAATTCAAAATTATGTTATAAAATTTCAGATCTACACAAGTAAATAACAGATCTATACAAATAATTTACAGATCTATACAAATAATTTACAGATCTGAGTATGAGTCCAACTCCGCTCTCAAATCTGATAATCTAAGACTCTAATAATCAGATCTATCAAATTTTCCACAAAAAAAATAGATTTTTTAAATTTTAAAAGGAGGTGTTAACTCGAAACCCTGTGTGTATTACCAACACAGCTAATTTAGTTTGGTTCTTCAGAAAACACAGATCGAGAGTTGGCTGGTCCAACTAAAAAATTCCCCTAACACCCGAGGATCTAAAATCAAGATTTTCCTGCAAAACTCAATCTAGCCATAAAAATAGAGCGAGAAAATAATAATAAAATTCAGACAAATAGAGATACCTACTATTACGTTCAAAATTTTCATTATTATTCAAACCCCAGCGATTGAGCAAGATACCTGTACTCAAATCACTCTTCAAAAACTATCATCAATGGCTTTAGAAAAAATTATGCATGAAAACAACACATCTTACAGTATTCCCATGAAGAATAACACCAGCGGAATTTAACCCCAAAGTCTTTCTTTATTATTCAAAAAAAAAAATTACACCAGAGCTTCTTGCTAAGCACACGATCAAAAGATCGAATCGATCAACTGACAAATGACTTCCTATTTAAAGATAAATCCTCCAACGGCTAGTTCGAGTGATCATCATCAAAGCAATCTCGATCGTTGACGAGATTAAAATTTCTTTTAATCTCATCCGTCTAAATATTTAAATGTTTGGGGAAATTCGAAATTTTTAATTAAATGCATTTTAATTAACTCAAAAATAGAATTTTTAAGTTGATTTCCCCAAAACTTTGACTTTGGCTTAATCCCCAAGGATCAAAGGTTTAAAATTTAGCAAAATAATTATTTTACCTTAGTCCCGGGACCTTTGAAAAATTAATTTTTTAGGACCAATGAATTTTGCCTTTGGAGAATTTAAATTTACCTAGGACCTAGAATTAATTAAATTTCTGGCTTAGAATTTTAATTAATTTTTGGCCAGAAAATTTAATCAATTAACCTATGAGGGGATAAATTATTTTTCCAACCCTCAAGACACTTTACATCATGATTTTCATTTTTTTTACATTATAAAGGGGAAAACCCATTTGTAATAGACCCTCATAGACCACCCATTTCTGCGACACAAATATAATCCAGCAGACCAAGCAATTTGTAATAAAATAACCTAACCAAATAGTTAGGATTATTCCCAAATCATTTTTACATAAAATCGATACAAAACATTAGGACTCGCCTAAGATCCTAGCGACAAAATCCATTCCAGCTTTGGGGTAAGACTGGAGGGGAAAACTCTGTCGACCATCCGAGAATGAATCGATGAAACAAAAAACCTCCCAGAATGAAGATCGTCACTAGAAAGGTAGGTTTACCTAGGTTGTTACATACATGACACGGTTTTCCTAAGATTATTTACATCATATACATGCAGAATGGATTTACATTATAACATGATGATCACGCTGATGAGGATATTTGGACGGCACAAACACATCGATCAGGCGCTATCCCTTTTGCGAAAAAAAGGGGTGTACTGCTATGGGTCGTCGACACATAGTGGTCAACACCTCCAATGTCTAAGATACCTATAACCAAAACAATTTATCCAAAGCCATTGAAACAATAACCCAGATATTACTTTTTTTGTTAAATGACCCAAATGAGGTGAAGATGAGGAAATTGAGTTAAAAATATATCACAACAAGCAGAGAGAAAGGATGAAGAGCTAAGCGTTGAACTGCGCAGAGGGCTAATGGAAGAGAGCGTTGCTGCAGGCAGGAAAATAAGGCAGAGGAAGGCTTCCTGGAAAGAGCAGCGGATAAAGAAGAGGACCGAAGGTCTAAGGAAATGAAGGAGGCAGCAGAGGCCTGGGAGGAAAAAGAAGCTATGGAGAAGGGAATGAGGGTTGTCGCAAGTCTTAAAAAAAAATTTAAATTTTGCCCAAAAGATTTTGAATTCCGAACAAAGGTATTTCTATCTTCAATCGTTCTCCAATAATTATTATCAAAACACCAAATCTGAATGCTTCAATGAAAAATCAAATCGCGTAATCCCTACAAACAATCTTTGAGCCCAGATCTTACCCTACAAGGTCTAGATCTAGCTCAGATATGAAGGTTTCCTTGGCTAATTTCTCATATCTATTCCAGCACAAGTGAAAAGAGAAAAACCCAATACCCAATATGTACAAAAATAGAGAAAATCTCAAAAACCCGTGTTAAAATTCAAAATTATCTTATAAAATTTCAGATCTATACAAGTAAATAACAGATCTATACAAATAATTTATAGATCTATCAGATCTAAGAAGTATGAGTCCAAATCCGTTCCGAGATCTGTAGATCTAAGGCTCTTTCTAACCAGACCTAGCTATTTATGTTAATTTTAGATAACAATGGTATGTTCTATGCTTAAGAGCAGTTTACTTCAATTTTTCTTATTAGCCCAATATCAATTTCCAAATTAGCAATCACATAATCATTGATAGTAAATGCAGATAGAACATAAACAATATGCAGAAGACAAGCCAAGACAAGAGGACATAATATTTGCAAGATGCCAGGGAAAAACCCCAATGTGGAGAAAACCCTTTGATCAAATCTTCTTATTAGTATTCAGAAGTTCAACAGAGAGAGAGTACATCATACAAAATTTACTTGCCCAAACACAACCAAAACAATCCAGTCAAACAACAATCAACAAGATGCCCTAACCAGAAAGTCAACTTTGGTCAAACCAGCAAAAAAAGTCCTCCAAATGAGCTCGATCAAACCCAGTAAACTCGACCTCTAAAGACAAACAGAAGCAGCGCAAAACAATCGTAAAATATTCAGTCAAAATCGGACAATGCAAGTCAACGCAAGTCAAACTGTTGCAATTTCCTCAATTTCTATGCCAAGAGATGCGGCCTCAAGAGATCGGATTTTTTGCCTGAAAAAACGTAGTCAAAGGAGAAGGTTCGTCCCTCGGTCAACATCCCTGCAATTGGCCCAAACCAGATCTGCGATTTTCTGCCTGTAATTCCAGTCAACCCAAGTCAACGCATGAAGAAGGGAGATGCTCTTGTTTGTTGTACGAACCAATGAGAAGAAGAGAGAAAGATGTGTTGATGGTGTGTCCAAATGAGGAAAATGCCTCTCTTATTTATACACAACATTGAGGGTGAAGACACACATTTGTTTATAAGCCTACATTTGACTGGAGCCGACCTTGACAATTTGTCCATAGAATAAATAAATTCATAATTCCATTTCTGCTTATCAAAATGAGATGATCTTTAGATCAATCTTGCACCTCTCGGAAAGAGGAATCCAATTAAAATATCATCTCCATCATATGAGCAGTCCAACGTGGAGTTTGGCCCTAGTTGCCAATTTTAACACTCCCTCTCAACTAGGGAGAAATCCACCTGCCAAACCATTTGTCAATCTGTACCATCTCTAACATCCTTGCTCTGCTTTGCTAAACCATGAAGAAATAATGAAGAAGAAATGATCGAGAGAGTCACTCTCCACTGACCCGAAGTCAGTCTCCATTCGTCCCAGTTCAATATCAAACATGTTAGCATAGGGAGTACGATAGTACACAATGCGTCCATCGGTAGTACTATGGTCCCTATCCTCATTTCCCAACTCACTGGCCAAACGAGAGGTACTTCCCATGAGTCCTGGACTGCATGGGCAGGATGTATCGGCAAGAGAAGGTGAACCACTCATCCTGCTCATATGCCATAGGAGAAGGTGAACCACTCCTATGCATATATCAACCATCATGGGGTATCACAGGGGAAGGTGAACCACTCACCCTGTACACAGCGCACCACTAGGGGAAGGTGAACCACTCATCCTATGGTCGCTCATAGCTCCAAGAAGTACCCCAAGCCCCCTGGAGCTCCCAGAGCTCAATATCCAATTCAAACGGGACCCTCATAAGAGGGTCTTTCCACGACTCCAAGTCGTTCACGAAAGGTTAAGAATTTGACCTTCCCCAGGGGCTTCCTAAGAATATCATTCATCAATCCCAATGTGATGGAGCCTTATTGCTCCCTGTTGTACCATATCCAGGATAAAGTTGTGCCTAATATCAATATGCTTGGAGCGGTCATGAAACACGGGATTCTCAAAAAGACGAATCCCACTTTGGTTGTCGCAGTAGATCATAGTGGTATCCAGCACATGCCCAAATAGCTCACTAAAGAGGTTCCTCAAACAAACACCTTCACAAGAGGCCATACTAGCAGCAATATATTCGGCCTCGACAGTGCTCAAAGCAACTGATTTCTGCTTCCTACTCATGTAGGATATCAAAGCAGAACCTAGTGAGAAGCAACACCTGATGTGCTCTTACGATCCACAACACTGCCAACCCAGTCAGCATCAGAATAACCATGGAGCCTCAAATTCCCGACAGTGTATCTAAGTCCATAGGTGATTATGCCCAAGAGATATCTCAAGAGATTCTTTGCAGCAATCCAAAGTATGGGATGAGGCTTGACCATAAATTGACTCAATGTATTCATTACAAAGCATATGTCCGAATGGGAGTTCACTAAGAACATCAGGGCCCCTACGAGTTGACGACACTCAGAAGGATTTCCCAAATCGGGCCCAGCAACACTTCCGCATAACTTCTTGAAGTTGAGTTCCATCGAAGTAGTCACGAACTTACAATCCACCATCCCAAATCTTTCAAGTAACTTCACAATGTATTTTCCTTGGGAAAGGAAAATCTCACCTGGCTTTTGCCAGACCTCTAAGCCTAGGAAGTAGTGCATCAATCCCAGGTCCATCTCGAATTCGGAAGTCAACTCCCTCTTGCATTGATGAATGAAAGGGTCTGCACCTGTCAGAAAGAGATCGTCCACATAAAGTACCAAAATGAGAGGTCTATCATTTTCAACCTTGAAGTAAAGGTTCGGATCAGCTTCACTTCTTATAAAACCCAACTTCATCAGATAGATGTCGATCATTCCATACCAAGCCCGGGGAGCTTGCTTCAACCCATAGAGGGCTTTCTTCAACCTACATACATGTGTCTCCCGATCTTGAACTTCAAACCCCTCAGGTTGTTCAACATAGACTTCCTCCTTAAGTGAGCCATGCAAGAAGGCGGAGTTGACTTCCATTTGATGTAAATTCCATCCTTGAGAGGTAGCAAGGGCAATGATTGAATGGATGGTGGTATATCGGGCAACAGGTGCAAATATCTCATCATAGTCCACACCTTCCTTTTGAGAGAACCCTCGAGTAACAAACCTGGCCTTGAACTTTTCAGTACTCCATCAGCTCCATGCTTTATCTTGTAGAGCCATTTCGAGGTGATAATAGATTTGTCCTTGGGTCTAGGGACCACATCGTAGACATCATTTTTTGTAATTGACTCATACTCTTCATTCATAGCATCCTTCCAAACTTGGTGCTTCACATCTTCTTCGAATGTGCAAGGCTCAGTTTGAACAATGGTGCTCATGGCAGCTAAGTACCCTTGGTACCTATTCAGCTTCTTACTTTCACGAAATGCCCCCCTTGGTGCAATATGTCTCTCAGCATCTTCGAGAGTGTCCCTAAGCCATGAGGGTCTCCTTTTTGAGGAGGAGGGCTCATGGGGAGGTGGATCAATGGGATACATTAGTCCTTCAACATCGGGCATTGGCTCATCCTGCGGTTCTTTCTGTTTTCCAGTATCTTCTTCTTTGTCCTTCTTTGGAATAGGAAGGTCCCTAATCTTCCCAAGAGCAGCTTCTTCATCGAAGTTGACGTCATGACTTTTTTCCACTTCTCTTTGACCAGGCACATAGATTCTATATGCCTTTGAAGTTTCACTGTAGCCCACAAATATTCCTTTCTTCCCAGCTACATCCAATTCGCTTCTATTTTCTTGCGGCACATGAAAATACACGAGGCTACCAAAAATTCTAAAATGAGAAACATCAAGTTTCTTACCAGTGAAAACTTCTTCGAGAGTTTTGGAGTCCAATGTTTGTTGAGGGAATCTATTTTAAACATACACGGCAGTGTTGGCAGCTTCTCCCCGTAGGAACTTCATAAGACCTTGATCACAAAGCATAGCACAGGTGGCTTCTATAATGTTATGATTCTTTCTTTCAGCAACTCCATTTTGCTCGGGAGTATATGCGGCAGTAGTCTCCCTCTTAATGCCAGCTTCTCTACAATAGTCATTCAACTCATTTGATTCTTATTCGGTTCCATTATCGGTCCTTAATATTTTGATCTTCTTCCCTGTTTGATTTTCAACCAAGGCTTTGAAAGAGCGGAACCATTGGAATGTTTCATCCTTCTTCAAGAAATAAATCCAAGGTTTGCAAGAGAAGTCATCCACAAAGATAGCATAATACAAATATCCTCCCAAAGATGTCACGGGCAACATACCAGATAGATCAGAATGATCCAATTGTAAAATGTCGGTAGTCTTGTTATAACTTGAGGGGAATGGTCCCCTTGTATGTTTTCCTTCGACACAACCCTGACAAACACCTTCATGTTCTACTTTAAATTCAAGCATACCTGTCACCATCTTCCTTGCATTGGGTAGAGCCTTATAATGAAGATGAGCAAACTTTCGGTGCCATAATTCAGATTGAAGAGATGTGTCGCAAGACATAGCTCCTAGAGGACTTCCTCCAACTTGATATAGGTTGTCAACCCTGAATCCAAGCGTGAATGCTTCTTTGAAAATTCTTTTCCAAACACGTACCTTTCCATCAATGAATGTCACCTTGAATCCTTTGTCCTCCATCGCCGAGATAGATACCAGGTTCTTCTTTAGATCGGATACATATAGTACATCTTGTAGATGAATGATGTTACCTTGATTCAATTGAAGAGCAACATTCCCAATCCCTTTCACGGGATAAGTGGCATTATCTCCTAGAATGATTTCCAAATTTGTATCCTTTTCTATCAAAATTGAAAGAGCTTCTTTATACCCAATGAAGTGCCTTGAGGCACCACTATAAATCAACCAATTGCCCAAGGTATCCGGCGAAGAGGTAGTAGAGAGGGCAAATATAAGACAAAATTCTTTTTGCTTGTTATCTATAACATTAGATTCATCATACCTAGAGTTTCTTGATCTTTTGGGAGGTCGACCATTTCCATATTGAGTAGCGAGAGAATTCCTTTTTCCTTTGTTGTTGAACCTACCATTCCTTTGATTGTTGTTGCCCCTAAAATTGTTGCGGTTGTTGTTGTTAGCATCATCCCAAGGTGCATCCCTTTTATTAGGACACACTCTAGCATAGTGGCCAAACCTGTTAAAATTGAAACATCTTCCCTTTCTTCCATCTTTGAATCCCTGTCTTCCTTTACCTTACTTCTTTGAACCTACATTGTTTTTCTTTTTAGCATGAGCAGGGAATACAATAGGATCATTCCTATTTGAAGGCATGTCTCTCTCCATCATCCTTGTCTCTTCTTGAGTACATCTAGTCAACAATTCATCAAAACCTAGAATTTGGTCATTGTTGAGGATAGTAGTGTTGAACACATCCCATTCACGAGGGACACCTCCAAGGGCACTGAGAGTGAGCTCCTTGTCAGCTATAACTTCTCCAATAAATAGAAGATCATTTTTATTTCGGTAATCCTCATGAAGTAGGATTGGATATCTTCTCCTCTTCCCTTCTTTATGTCCTTCAAGTTTCAACTTGTTCTTGAGAAAGAGGACTTGGTTTGCATTGCTAGATTTGAACATGCTAACCAACTTGTCATACATCTCCTTAGATGTGCCAAGATTGGAGATGTAAGCAACTAAATTCTTGTGAATAGAATCTCTAATGATCTTCTTAGCTTTGACCTCACCTTTCTTGTACTTTGTCTTAGCTACAACCGACGAATTTGAAGGAGATTCAGCAATTTTTCCCTCCACATAGTCCATAGCATCATGCTCTTCCAAAGTTTAGTCAAGAGACATCTTCCATGCATGATAATCAAACTTATCATTGAGTTTGTCATCAGATTTGAGGTAAGAGGAGGAGGCCATTGAATCTTGTCCTTGTCCAACAAATCTCAATGATTGCTTTTCTCACTGTTGCTTGGGTTTTGTCTTCACCTCAGCTCCGATATCATGTTAATTTTAGATAACAATGGTATGTTTTATGCTTTAGAGAAATTTACTTCAGTTTTTTTTATTAGCCCAATATCAATTTCCAGATTAACAATCACATAAACAATAAGCAGAAGACAAGCCAAGACAAGAGGACACAATATTTGGCGGATGCCAGGGAAAAACCCCAATGTGTGGAAAACCCTTTAATCAAATCTTCTTATTACTTTTCAAAGTTCAACAGAGAGAGAGAGTACACCATACAAAATTTACTTGCCCAATGACTGTCAAAACAGTCCAGTCAAACAGCAGTCAACAGGATGCCCTAACTAGAAAGTCAACGCTGGTCAAACTGGCAGAAAAACTCTTCTGAATGAGCTCAATCAAACCTAGTCAACTCGGCCTCCAAAGACAATATGAATCAACCCAAAATAGTCCTGAAAATCTTGGTCAAACTCAATCAACATTGCAGTCAATGGTCCTGTAGTCAACATAGGTCAAACCATTGCAATTTCCTCGATTTTTGTGCCAAGAGATGCTGCCTCAAGAGATCAGATTTTCTGCTTGAAAAACATAGTCAAAGGAGGAGATTTGACCCTTGGTCAACACTGGTCAATGTCCCTACAATTGCCCCAAAACAGATCTGTGATTTTCTGCCAGTAATTTCCAGTCAAAGCATGAAGAAAAGAGATGCTCCTCTTTGTTGTACGAACCAATGAGAAGAAGAGAGAGAAAGATGTGTTGATGGTGTGTCTAAATGAGGAAAAGGCCTCTCCTATTTATACACAACGTTGAGGGTGAAGTGACACATCTGTTGGGCAGCCTTCTTGAACCTACATTAGACTGGAGCTGACCTTGACAATTTGTCCATAGAATAAATAAATTCATAATTCCATTTATGGTTGTCAAAATGAGATGATCTTTAGATCAATCCTGCACCTCTCGGAAAGAGGAATCCAATAAAAATATCATCTCCATCATATGAGTTGTTCAAGGTGGAGTTTGGCCCTAGTTGCCAATTTTAACATGCAAGAACACTAATTTGCTTCCCTCAACAAGTCCACACTACGGCCCGAAATCCTTACGCATTCCTTAAGTAAATAGGCCCCTATTTCCTAACGCATTCGACCTCCTAAAAGATAGGAATTTCCTCCCACTTTTGTGCGCACTTCCCAAGGAAAATTCTCCTCCAACAATTTGTACAAGATAAAACCTCTTGCTCATTCCTCTCACAAGCTCTCTTGTTCACAAACTCGTGCTCAAGAATGATATGATATTGTGTGCTTTCGATCTCCTTAAAAGCTTTTTGATTAGGCTATTGTTAGTGAGTTTTCTATATTAGGAGTTGAACTGTAGCTTTTCTAGTTAACAAAAGTCAACACAAGTTGTTAATTGAATCATCCTAAAATTTAGGAGGCTAACTCCACTTAAGCTTTCAGTTCCCAATTTAACTCACACTAAAGGATAGATAACTCGTCCTCGACAAACTTGCACTAGTCAAACTGCTTCTTGAATTCGTCCTCATCACTGGAACTCATACATGACTAAGAAGATCTCCAAATTGATTCTTTGAATTAAAGCACACATCAAGGAATCCATTCCTACGCTACTTTTCAACAATGTTTGGGTTATGTTCCTTGCAATGTATGGATGGTAGAGTTTCTAGTAAAGTATGACAGTGATGTATGGCCAGAATGTATGGCTGTGACATTGTGACAGTTGGCAGAGATACCTGTTCCTATATAGCATTGATACTTGTTCCCATATGACAGTGATACTAGACTTGTTCATATATGGCAGTGTTTCTTGTGTTTATCACAATGACAAGTAACAGTGATACCTATGCTTGAGGGAGTGATGTGTGACAATGATTCATGTTCCTATAACAGTGATGATTGGGCAGTGGTTCTTGTGATTTTTGGGCAATATTACTTAACAGTGATATGATTATAGTGACATGCGCTCCTATGGCAGTTACTTGCATACTATTTGAGATTGGGTCATATGTTACTTATGACAGTGATACAAAGACCTATCAAAGGTCTTGTGGAGGACTTGATTGAGAAGCTTGTCCATTGCCATCTAATGAGGATCTTATATGACCCTGTGTTGGCCCTAGGAGGCCTAATATGGTTGATGATGAAAGTCTTGTGCCTCATTATTAGTGTACTTTGTATCTCAGCTGAACATTTGATGAATTCATAAGAAGAAGAAGAATTGATTATCGGTTTACCCCCTTGTGAGGTTTTGCCCTGGTCTCTAACCAAAATCCTAGTGTCTCTACTGTGCATGTTTTTCCTTCTATTGTTCCTTATTGTTCCACTGCATTGTCGATGTTAATATTCTCTCTATATAATTGCTTATATTGATATGGGATGAATATAATGTGAAAATTGTTGAAAACGTTTAAAAACGCAATTATCTACAACAAAGAACTTTCTAGCCCTAAAATTAATAAAAGTGAGGCTAAGGAAAGAAGCAATACATACCATATAGTGGTATAGCCATTAACAAAGGGATTTTCTCAAATAAGGATTGTGATAATCAAATGTGTCGGGTCCGAGGAAAGTGCAGAATTGCAACATACAAGATTCAGATCAATGAGGTAGATGAGGAGATCGAATAAAGATCTAGGGCCTGATCTACTGGATCAAACCCAAGGTATGTTGTAATTGTATTTTCTTCAATTAGGCCATTATCACAAGACAGGAGCCCAAGTAGGTTCTAAGCTATTAATGAGGAACTATTGATTGGGAAGAATTTATTTATGTCAATTGTGATTGAGAATGGTGTTTGCTTTTGTTAATGATGTTAAGAACTTAGTCGTGCATTTATTCAATAGATCTGTAATTTGTTAGGCTAATAAAATGTTGAGTGCTAGGTTCATGGAGAATTTAACAAATGGACCACCAAAGATTTTCTATGAGCCTATTGCCTAAGGTCTCAAATTCAACCTTCAAATTTTTGGATTTGTTTTGTGCTTCCTCCTCTTCCCTCCTATATTTTTTTAATATTTGGTTGGCACGTGATCACAACGCACAAATTTTAATTCCTCTAGGGCTTTCATTAGTCCGTACTGTTGTGTTGATGTTAACCAAACACCAACTCCGACCTCTGGAATTTTGGTGTTTGGATAAAATTTGTAAGTATAGTCTTCTGTATATCATGTGGCATAATTCCATAAAGATGCTTATATGAACCTATGTAAGTTTTATTACAATGGGAGCATCACAGGATGTAAATTTAGAGGTTCTACCCCCTTTTCCTCACTCGTGCACTGTCACGTACTTCCACAAGAGCATTTAACTCTATTTGGGTTTACTTCCATCATCACTACCAACTTCATCATCCCCTTCCATTTGTTCCTCCTCTCCGTGGTATGTGCCACTACGTAATTCTTCTTCTTCATCATTCATAATTTGGTTTCTAACAACACCATCATAATCAAAAATGGTACCAAAAAGGTAAACTACATACCCATTATGTTGATGCGACTAAATTAGTGGCCTGATATTTCATATTGACCATCAAGAATTTATTTCCCCTGCAAACTTTTTCCTGCAATCGAATGAGGGAGGAGGAAGAATGAGAAAGAGAATATTGAAGGATTCAACATAGAAAATATACAAGTTTACAACACACATAAAAAAAAATAAAAATAAAAAAATAAATAATATAAAACAAAAAACAAGCAAGGATGATCTTAGAGCCTACTACTTCAACTCTCCAATGGCAATTGAAAGTAACTATGGCAACCTTCAATCTCCCTTGCAAGCTCTCACAAATATGCTCCTTGACAAATAACAAGAAGCCCACTCAAAACCTTAGCAAAGATGAGTGACGTGTTGTAGAATGAGAGAAAATGGAGTGAAATAGTGTTTTGATCCCTTAAGGAACCCTAGACATGACTTACTTTACCTATTTAGAACCTTGCCACAAGAAGAAGAAAAGAAAAATCTCAATATGCAAGAGTGTCCATGGAGCTATGTTGCAAGAAATTGCCCCCGAGCTAGCATACCCGTACTAGAAATGCACACAAACATTGAAATGCATGTATGGCATTTCTTGATTTGGAAATGTCATCAAAACCCATACTGGAAACTCCCTAAAACACCAACACGCGGCTGAAACGCATGTATGGTGTTTCCTAATTTGGAAATGCCACCGAAACATTTCAACAACATTTTGGCCCAAATTTGCCCATTTCCATGTTTGTTTTTGCTTGTGCGAGCTCACTCAAGCACTCAAGAAGGGTGAAGGGCCTTCTATGGCTAAAAAAAAATAATCTACCACTAAAATTTATTTCTAATAACTCCACAAACTAATTTATCTCTAATCAATCCATGCTCTAATTATATTGAACAAGCTCTTTGTTCTATTTTTGTTAATGAGAATGAGGATGAGTATTTTTAGGATATGTAATTGTACTTGTTTTTAACTCATGTTTTATTTCATTTTCAACACATATAGCCATGTATAAAGGTTTGTTTTGGAGGTATAGCCTCATCTATAATTTGGAATCTTGGATGTGTAGCCTCATCTATAAAGGCTAATTTTGGATTTTGCATCATGTAATCATCTAGGAGAGTTAATACAAATTGGGTTTTCATTCTATAATGTCATTTATGTGTCTCATTTTTTTTATTCTTGCAAGATAACGTGTTATTAACTTATTTGAAAAAAAATTACACACACCCATACATACATACACATATATATGACATTTCGCTTGACATTTCCATTTTAGGGAGTCACATTTCCAGCCATCCTCATTTTGCAAACTTCAGGATGTTTCCACGTTTCATACCACTTAGCCATGGAGCCTTTTTTGGGGTCTTGTGAGTACACAAGGAACACTTCAAGCGTGTTGCTCTGAAGGTGCTCCCAAAAGCAATTCTCACAAGGGAAGGGATAGCTCCTAAATGCCCAATAGCACACTTCCAAGGAGCAATCTAGAAGTGCAATTTTGAGGGAACTTCTAGGTCACTCCCTCTCAAAGCGCACTTTGTTAGTGAAGTGGAGAGGGGAGTGGGGTGGTCCCCATAGCATAGGTCTTAAATAGGCCAATCCAAGAAAACTAGTCCAAAACAATTAGGGTCACAATTTCCGACCAAAAACATCCCAAAACCAATCCAATGGACCAATTTTGCCAATTCAAATCCAAAACTAATAATATTAGTGCAAATTTTGAGAGAGAGTGTAAAACCCAAGGCACGCCCTTTAAGAAAGAAGACTAGGATTGTACTTTCATATGAAGTATCAAGGAATATCTCATTTTCTAGCCATGTAGGAGATGAGGCCAATAAATTTACAAATCAAAGAATATTTATGCTAAGATCAAGGATTAGATGTCAAGATGGATCAAACAAGCCCATGTTTGGAGTTGGCGGATTGTCATCAGACCCTTTAGTTAGATCAATGAAGTCAAGCCAAGGAAGGAAATCTCATATTCAATAGTAAAAGAGTGAGCCAATGAAGAAGCTCATACATGAAGACAGATATCCATCAAAGAGACCCTTGAAGCAGGTTTAGCCTCCAAAAAAGAGGAAGTAAAGGTATGCCTCTCCATCAATATAAGGGGCTTGGGAGCACTCCGGAATAAACACTCTCTTAAGAGGTTAATGCAAAAGTACAAACCAGATGTTTTATTTATTCAGGAGGTTATGAGGTATGAAGAAGATGCTATACGACATCTGCAAAGATAACTACCGGGTTGAAATTTTGTAGCCTCGAGTGCAAGAGGTAAGCAAGGAGGCCTAGCAATATGATGGACTTCTACGCATGGACAAAAAGATCATTTTGTTTTGGAATCTATTATCATCTTCTCTTTACAGATATACGATCCTCAGATGGGAATAAACTTTGTAAATTGCTATCGACCATGTCACAATCAGAGAGACCATTTGTTATATTTATTTGATGAAGCAGCCTTCCCTGTCCAAAATGTGGTGTGTGTCGGGGATCTGAATTTAGTAATTAAGTGATGTGAGATCTGAGGAGAAAGAGAGAAACGATGTGCTGACAAGGTTCTTTACTAGCCTTTTTTGAAGAAAGGCCTGGAAGGCATGGAACCTGTTGAATTGAGGCACATACAAGGAACAAAAGCACGGGAGAAGTAAAATTGGCAAAAGACTGGACAAGTTCGTTGCTGATTAAAACACGAATATTTAAGTCTTGGGTAGTCACAGAAGGTACTTCAGATAACCTTTCTATCATTATTCCATGATTCGAGAAAAAGGACTGTAGGAAGATGATATAAAAAGAATGAGAAGTCTATGATCCTCAGATGGGAATAAACTTTGTAAATTGCTATCGACCATGTCACAATCAGAGAGACCATTTGTTATATTTATTTGATGAAGCAGCCTTCCCTGTCCAAAATGTGGTGTGTGGAGGGGATCTGAATTTAGTAATTAAGTGATGTGAGATCTGAGGAGAAAGAGAAAGAAACGATGTGCTGACAAGGTTCTTTGCTAGCCTTTTTTGAAGAAAGGCCTGGAAGGCGTGGAACCTGTTGAATTGAGGCACATACAAGGAACAAAAGCACGGGAGAAGCAAAATTGGCAAAAGATTGGACAAGTTCGTTGCTGATTAAAACACGAATATTTAAGTCTTGGGTAGTCACAGAACGTACTTCAGACAACCTTTCTATCATTATTCCATGATTCGAGAATAAGGACTGTAGGAAGACGGTATAAAAAGAATGACAAGTCTATGATCCCGACTTACTTGACTGTTAAAATTCTTCGACCTGTGTTAACAGTCCAAATCCAATTTCTAACCTACCTAATTAGGAAAACAGGAAACTGAAATCTTTATGAAAACTGCAATCCAATTTTTACAAGGAACTGAAACACATGAACATGAAAAAAGTAGCAGCAAATACACAGATCTAAAACTCAAATCTCATCATTATTTATTACTTTTAAAAGCAGGAACTACACTGAAAGCTTCAAACTGTAGCCTTCGGCCACTGGTTCCTACTCTGAAAACTGAATGAATTAAAGTTTAAACCTATAACCCAGCCTTCTCCTTTACAGATTGGAAGATACGATGAATTGGACACATGCACAACAGCCCCTTGACTAAGAGTCTTAACTCCTAATCCTACTGCATCTCCCTTCCATGGATAGATGAACCAATTAAAGTGCCCCTCTAATAGAGATGAACTAAGGCATGCAGCATGCATCCTCGTAGAGATCTGCACCCTTAATTGAGGCTGCAAGTCAACAAGCATGAACACATAAACTAGGCAACTGCACCCTTTAATTGTGCATGGAAAAACTAAATAAAGCAAAAACTCAGAATTAGAACTGAACTGTGAATTTAGGAAAGGCATCTAAACTGAAAATTAACTAGAGATGGTGCAAACACGCTTTTGGAATGCATGTGCCCTCTGTCTCTCTCTTCTCCATAAATGTTTCTAAACCCTCATTACTGCTATATGGAACTGCCGAAGGAGGGCATACTGCACTGCTGTCATTCAGGCTACTGTACAGACTGCAGTATGGAATCTGTGATGCAATACCTGGCACCATACCTTTTCTGCATGCACCCATATCTCCTCTGCTTTCCGTTGAGATTATGGCACTCTGCTGGACACTTCCAACACTCGTTACGCAATTAAATCCTTTTATGTGAAGTTGACAAACAACTGGGTGTAGAAACAAAATATGCAAGCAAATCACAGACAGAATGACACTAAAGCTCAAATGGAAGTGTTAAGTAATTAAGTGAAAATGGGAAGGATTACTGAAGATTGGCAAAATGAAATGGAGAATTTACATGGTGAATATTCTAGCTATTAGTGTGGGAGGAGACATTATGGCAACAAAAAAGTAGAGCAACATGGTTGACAGACGGTGACAAGAACACAAAATTCTTCCATAAGTTTACTTAAGCAAGGCTAGCTCAAAACACAATATGGGGGCATCAAAGAAGCAAATGGGGATGAACAATCAGGTTTCAAGCTACGGCAAAAGCTGCATCCACACATTATAAAGGGGTATTTGTTGACTCAAAAAATGCAAATATTGCAAACATAATGAGCATCTTTTAAAATTTCAGTAAGATGGCCTTTTGGGAAGTTTGCTGGAGCTGTGCAAGGAACCCTAGTATGAGTGGAGCAAGAGTTATTCTGCAGTTGTCAGATTTGAGGTCAATCTACTTTGAATGCAGTCTAGGCAAATGCCAGCAAGACAAATAATGACACTTAGATTCAAGCAGTTACCATTTTAATGTCCTTGGCATTGGAGAAGTGAATCAGGGATCTGTAGATTGGTGATTCTAAACTTGTTATCTCTTGGTTGGATGGCTCACTGGTGAACAGGAATTTAAACCTTAATGAAACAGTGTCACAAGCTTTGGAGTTGAAGTCTCTCTTTCAGAACAGATATTTCCATCAAGTGCTAAGGGCCTAAATCAAACAGCAAATGTATTATCAAAGCAGGGATTTGCAGACCCGTAAGCACTCTGATGCAGATGAGGCTCTTGGATGGCATATTGGAGGGTCTTCCTCCATGGCAGAGTACTGTGTAACCTTCTGCGATGATTCACAGTACTGTCACGATTGATGATCCCTCTTTCAGTGGATGCTTGTAAGTTGCACAGGTACCCCGCTGATATGTAGGATTTGTCTTTAGAAAAGTGATAAAATTAATTTGCTGGATATAGGTTTCTCTGCAATTATTGTTATTTGATCCCTTGGTAGGACTATAATCAAACATTTATATTTTTATTTGTTTTTAAGGGAAAATGATTAATGATGTGAGGTTTTTCCCGAGGAAAAACACACACACTAGATTTGAGAAAGGATGGTTTTCATCAAAATCACCTGAAACGGGGAGACAGTTTCAGTTTCCAAAATGATTTTGGTTTCTGAAACGGCATCATGGAAAAAGCAGAAATTGGCCAATGGCATATTAAAATATTTTGAAGAATACTGGCCAAGAAAACACTTTAAAAAAATGTGTTTTCGGTTTTTGGAATTTTTAGGGGTTTTCTAATGTTTTAGCGTATATTAACATACAAATTGAAATAAATCATATAGGATGGGAGAGGCTTTTATTCTTCTTTGCACTGGGATATGCTTTATTTCTGGTATTTTTGGACAAGGAACATCCCCAGAAACGTTTTAGTGTATATTTACACATTAATAACCATACAGTGATGGGAGGGGCTTCTTATTCATTTTTGCACTGGGATATACGTTATTTCTGGCATTTTTGGACAAGAGGCAACCCTGGAAACGTTCCTGGGGAGTTTTGTACTGGTTTTGGTTTCTACAACGCTTCCAGTCATGACATGGGGGCAGTGCAAGAGTTTCTTGTGACCGAGTGCAAGAGTTTCTTGTGACCGAGTCTAACTTGCAGAGTCAATCTGACTCGCATTTGATTTATCAGTTTGAGTCATACTCGCGATTCAAAATTGCAAGTATGACTGGGGGTTTAGTCAGAATCGGAGCATCCTACTCGGCTTCCTAAAAGAGCAGTTGGCTTCCTAAAAGAGCAGAATCTAAAAACAGGATCGACTTGAACATGGCAGTGTTTGGTAGCATTGCAAATTAGGTGTCCTACCTAATAATTTCTTAAATCTCGATATCAATAGTATGTGGTTCGGTTTCAGAAACTTCTTAGTAAGTGCTTACAGGTTGTAAAACCCTCCCCCTCGGAAAACAATAGCCTTCTTTCATTCATTTTACTCTACAGAGATGTGAAAGATGATGATTATGGTATATAATGAAACATAAAATCGATACAGTACAATCTTTGGCGGCATAGAAGGCTTATGACCCAAAAAAGCAGCTGCAAGTTTGCACCCGATTGTAAATGTGATTATTGGTACAAATCGAAATGTGCATAATTAAGGTTAAATCCGGAATGTGCATAATTAAGGTTAAATCCAGTTGTAAACGGTATTACTGTTCCAAAATTGAAATGTGAAGTGAAGGTTAAGGGTTCGAAACCTGTGGCGAGCTCCTTAGTCCAAGCTGAGAAAACAGGGTTTGAAGGTCTCGAATTCCCCCGAGATTCGCCACTGACACCGCCTGCTGATACTCTTCCACCATTGCAACTGCTTCACAATACACGGCCTGCATAAATGAAAACGCTTTAAGCAATAAGCCTCCCGTCAGAAAAAACAATAACCAGTGAAAAAAAACAAATGTGATATAATGAATAACGGATCACCATGGCTTCCAAGTAACGAAGCCTCTCTCTCGCCATCTCTTCCCGCGCCTGTAAATCAAATAGAACATTAATCTGAATTTTACCAAAATTGATTAGGGAACTAATATTAGCAATTATTACCAGCTGAAAATCATAGTAAGCAGACTTGGCAACGAGTGATCCATCTGGGGCGAGACAATGCCGTTCCAGCTGTTCAATGACTTGGGATACATCGGCTGCAAGGGTCTGCCCGGGAGGCGGCATCAATATTGGTTTCACCATGTTAATTCAAATCCTTACTGCCTCACATGAGTTTCAGAAGGCCAGTTATTTAAAGAGAACCATGATGAATGAGTGAAGTTTAAGGCTGAATTTTGAAAATCCATGGACCCTCAGCTAATGATCGGTTTGGTGGGTGTGAAATTGGTAGCATTTTGAATGGTTTAATTCAAACCGTCGCTGACCGGAGCAAGAGATCTGGCTTATTGCTTTTCTGCCTTTTAATTTGTAAATTTTTTTAAACTTATTTTATTATTTATATTTATATTTTGTTTGGAAAAAATATTTTGTAAATTAGCACTTATGTTTATCCTAATCAATTAACCGTTATGTCTTTATATTAGTGGGAAATATTAGTAATAACAAAATTTATTATTTTGTAGAAAACTTTTCAGTTATCCTAATCAATTAACCGTTATGGCTTTATGTCATTGAGAAATACCAGTATAACAAAATCGATTATTTTGTAGAAAAACTTTTCAGTTAATCTTCATAGTGGTGTGTTATTAGGAAATATTAATATAAAGAAATGTATTATTGGTAGATAATATAACTGTTCAAATGGTTTATTTTAAAGTTTGGGCAGGAGATTGTTTAAAGGAATGGTTGATTTCTTCGGTTAGTTAAGGGATTATTTTGCTTATGATGTTTAAGATTCTTTGTGGTAGGAATTTGAATTATTTTTTGCCATGATTAAAGGTTGGGTGTTGAGTTATAAATGGACTAATATTTAGAATTAAATTGGGTTGCAAGAGAAGTACATAGGGCCATGTTGCCTCAGGAGAAAATTTACAAGGCACGGAGGATATACTTTATGGAGGTTTTGATTGCGTTAGCAGAGAAGACAATGAGAGAAAATCACTACACATGAGAGAAAGAGAAGGTGGAGGAAAGGAAAGAGGAAGCTCTCATTCAATTCTCGTATTTGGCTCTCACTTAGCAAGGGAGCAAAGGAGAGGAGAGAAAAGGGCGTTCGGCCGCATAAAGGGGATACGAATTAGCATTCAACAAGATAGCAAGAGGCTAGAGAAGAGGCAAAAAAGAAAGATTTTTAGAGTTGTGTTGTTGAGCGCTGAGGAGAGCAATAAACCAATAAAAAACCCTATCAAATCCTACTATGCAAAAACATCACAAGAGTAGTGGCTTGCCTTGAGGACGAAGACAGGGTGGCCTAATGGTGCTCTAGTTTTGTTGTATATTTGTTGAATACTTCTCTCTTGAAGCACTCCACCTCAAGCCTTAAAATATGGCTCAGGGGTGACAGATGCAAGTGAGCTTTGGTTGCAGTTGTCTATGGTTGGGTGGAGAGTCCTTGTCTCAGACTCAGTTGCCCTGAAAATTACAAGATAAGTGCTCTCTTTGCATTTGCTTAATTGATAATGCATATATGTGCTTGCATCTCTGGAATGAAATGGTGTCTATAATTGCAATGAGCATGTGTTTGCATTTATGGACTAAAATGGTGCTTAGAAATGTGACGAAAAAGAGTATAATGCATCTTTGGTTTGAATTGTTATGAAAGATTTGACTGTGTTATTGTTATGCATAAGTAATAATAAAATGTACAATGTTTAAAGGAATCAGAAGGGTTCATAAGAACCAATTACATGTATGAATCCTTCCATTATACGAAAATGATTATTTTGGTGGCAAGCCCTTGACCAATTCATGTGGTTTTGTGTTAGGGCTGAGGAATTGCTTCTTCTTTTAAAGATGATAACATGTGACCCTTACATGAAGGGATTTTCAACCTTGCATTTTCACCAGTATGCACCCTCACCCTAGGGGTATAGATGTTGATGGTTGCAGGTCACCACCAATAGTCAAATGCCTTTAAAACCCCGAGTGGCGCCATATAGTTGCTTGCATGCTTGCTTTGAAGCATGGTGCTCCTAACGTGTAGCAGGAGAGGTGAAGGCCCTTCAGGAGTTCACTGCAAGTCCTTGGCTGAGAATGGCCAAAACATCAACAACATGGGCATGTTTGGAATTCCATGTCCATATACTAGGAAAATTTGAAGGTCAGGAACTCGTTGGAGTGGCTCTAGCCTAAGCGCAAGAAGGGTAGCATCGATAGGGGCTTAATAAGCCATAGAATCCATGGCGGAATGCTAGCGTAGATCCAGTTGATTGCGAAATTTCTGCAGCTAAACCATAAGCAAAGCAATGATCGAGTGAGGACGTTCTGTGCAGAGTGGTGTTGCAGCAAGGATAGACAAGGACCTGGTCTTATAGCTTAAATTAAATAAGCCTATGCGATGGGTTTGATAGAAGACCTAGTTGTGGCATCCAAGGATTGCCCAGTGAGATTTCTCCTTATTGTGATTGGGCGATGGTGGGGTGATGTGGGTCGTAGGTAGTATCCCAAAGGTTTGTTTTGCAACATAAAGGAACCACGGGATGAATGGACACCAGGCCAGCAAGGCTCACAGCTTGGAGGTAGGAAGCCTTCCTATTGGCTGGAGTGGAGCCCATTCAACAACTCATCCCTCATACCACATCCAAAACATTTTTATTAATAGTGTTAAGGGTAGGCAAGATGACGACAATCGGGGTGTGTTGGCATACATGTAGGCATGGAAGTTATGTAATTAGCTGAGAGGTTGGAAACCTAACAAGTCAACTCGGAGAGTCCACCCTAGGACATTTGCGAGAGCGCACGAGAAGGAGCGTCAGGATGACTCAACATAGGATGTCGTGGCACTACCACGACGTGGGCCAATCGAAAGGGATGGCATGCGAAAGGGAATGGCCCATAAGCTCTACGTGTCTCAAAGGTCCCACCCTGGAGGCACGAGGAGGGGCAGGAGATGTGAGTGTTGGGATGAAACATGTGGGATGATGCAAGCCAGGTCGCATTAGCAGAACATGGACTGATAGTCTTGCCATTGGTGGAAAGGTGGTTCCGCCTGACAGGTCAGCCTGACGAAATGACCCTGGAAGTATAAAGAGGTGCATCAAGGACGGCGTCGAGTCAAGGGAACATGATGACTTAGCATGGGTTGTGGTGGCAATTGGATGTTGGAGCAGCGGACCAATGGGAAGAGGAGGTTGTGTGGCCCCACCATACACACAAGCACAATATTAAGGCCCCAACAAATAACAAAGGAGCACACCAAGGAGTCACCAAGATAATGCATCGATGGAGTTAGCATGGGATGATGAGGCATTATAATTTGTGGACCAACCAAAAGCAAAGGATGTGCATAGGTAAGGCCCACCAATCCACATAGGCCCAAAGGTTCCATCTCGAGTTAGCTAGAAGAGTGTTGGGGTAAAGGGACAGGGATGACGTGTCTTGGTGGTCCCCACCCTGGAGGTGTAAGAAGAGCGACAAAGGGAACTGCCAGGAGGAAAACATCGAGATGACATGGCGAGGCCACTGCGTCAATGAATGACGGGGATCGCCAAAAGATCTAACAGTAGAGCTATAATGCGACACCTCCTTGTGGACCTAGCGATAGGTAGAGGAGATGGGGGGCGCAATTAACAATAACCGTCAGATGGACAAATGTGTCATGGGTCGTCCTATGAGGGCTTTGGAACCCTCGGGTGGAACCATGATTGTGCCACCCCCTTGTCATACTAACGTGCGGGCATGTTGATCTAGCGCAACCATTCAGGAACCGTCAGTCCCTCTACGTGAATTATGGCCATCGGATATGGTGGTGGACGGTGGGGCCAACAGGAAATTGTGGCAGTAGTGTGATATATATATATATATATATATATATTATATATATATATATATATATATATATATATATATATATATTATGTATATATGATGCTAATGAAGTAATAATATATAAATAGCAAGGAAAAAGAAGAAGAAGAAGAAAAGGAGTTAATCCCATTTCCCTAACAAGCATAGGAGGAATTGGATTAGCGAGTAACAACCATTCCATTGGGGCGGGTGGGGTGGTTCGTTACAAGTGGTATCAAAGCATCCAGGTTCAACACTTGGACTAGATGGGCTCTGTCATGGGCAAGTAGCAGCAGGTTCCTAAGTAAGGGGGGTTTCATAATGATTTTTAGAAAAAATAATAAAACAAATGTTTAGGTTTTAAAGGTCAGTTGTAAATGATTATGGTATGCATTACTGAGGCATTTACATGGTGCTTTAGTTTTGTGGCATGGTTGAATATATGATTGCTTTAGTGTACCATCGTTGTTGGTCATATGGCGAGCCTTTGCATGCTTGGGAGAATATGTATGTGACTCTTAATAGGATGCAGGGAACCCTGGGAAAACTCCTTGTGTTGCTTGCATTATGTATATTTACGAAAGTTTGTATTTATGTGTATGCTAGATAATTGGGGTTTGAGGGTTCCATGCCCTGTTTGGCATATGGCAAGGACCCCGATGGAGGTTGACTGTTTCTATATGATGAAATGGTTATTATGTTTATTAGGGGTGTTTTGTCATCAATGGTTAATGCTTTCTCGTCATATTGGTAGGGATCTTGTGTGGACCTTGTAGATGCAGGATCTATAGCTTTCTAGAGAATGATGTGCTTGATGATTCTTTTCTTATGTCGATTGCTTACTTGTGTAAGCAAATGCTAGGTGTACCTTTATGATGGATGGATTATGTGACGATTGAAGATTACACACATACCCAAGGTGCATTCATAAATATGATAATTGTTGATTATAAGAGGGCATGTTTTCATGCGGAATATGGTTGGGTAATGGTGACTAACTTTAATGAATGGTGACTAACTTTAATGAATGTTGATAAGTTTGGGTAAGAGATTGATTCCTTCGTACTTGTAAAGGCATGATTGTAAACAAGTTGGAGTGTGTGTGTGTGTGTGTGCGCGCGCGCATGTAACTTCTGATTTTTTAACATTATGTTGGGATGTAAAATGTGCACATTTATGTCCTAGACTTTGAGACATGTGACTAACATTTAAATTGAGATGTGTGTGCATGTGAATGCTTGCATGATCTTGTGATTGCTTGTGTTGCATAGAATGGATGCTACTATATTATATATATATATATATATATATATATATATTATATATATATATATATATATATATATTATATATATATATATATATATATGCTAATTGGATGGGAACATCCAATGGCCCAAATATGATATTGAGGCAGAGGTATGATGTTGCACAACTTTTAGGGAGCCAAGTGATTGATAAATACTTGGTTGCAAGTATTTGTTATAGCAACAAAGATCATGGTTAGTTATTAACTAGTTGCATGAGCATAGTGCATATTGACTGGGACAATGTTACAAAATGTGCTAACTTGAGTTGTATGCAGGCCTATAATGCATCTATGTGAAGATGAAAATTATAAGTATGATAAATATTAATATGACATGAGATTTGTCTAACTGGCCCTTTGAAGTTGCAGATGCCATGGTTGTTGTTGACCTTGATAACAAGGTCAAATTCTTCTTGTGTTTAAAAAGATGATTAAAACAATAGTGTGGCCTTAGAAGAGAGGATGATATTAAATAGTGTTGTTAATATGGGTCAAAAATTGAACTTTAATTTGGCATGATGATGATTATGATTAATATAAATACACATGCATTGCTAAATTTTGAATACAAGCATGTGTATGTGATAATTGATGCCCTAGTTTATGATATGTGGTTGATGATGATCTTAAGGATGTGTGATAACTGTCGGATTAAAAACTTGGCCTAACATGGTAAAGATGACAATTGGCATGTGTGTTGTTAATTTATTTTACGAACTAATAGTTGAGTGTATGTGGCAGCACATAGCAAGGCTCGGTGGAAGTGAAGGGGAACATGTATCATGGAATTGTGCAACATTATATAGACCAAATCCATCAAGAATGAGGAAGAGGGACATCCCTCCAAAGGAAAAGAACCTTATCAAATCTTGAAGTTAAACTCAAAGACTTGGAAGATGAGTTGAAGATTTACTAGACATAACTTAGGAAACTCACCAAGAAACTACAAGAACTGGTTAAGTGGGAGGTTGTGCTGCAAAAGCAATTGTGAGAGATGACATACCAAGCTGAAACCCCAAAAAGGAAGAATGGTAATAGCAGGAAGACACTTCGTGAGGCTGAAAGGGAGAAGAAGATGTTCTCCTGTTGGAATTGTGGAGTAGGAAATCGGAAAAGGGATTGTCCGTGCAAGAAGAAGAAGAAAGAAGACAACAACCCCTACAAGCCATAGGGACACAAATCAACAATGCAGGACACCAAGAAGGAGGAGGGGGCATTCCCTCCATCTCCTTGACACACACACATGCACACATATATATCTGTGTGTGTGCCTGTGTGTGTGTTGAAAAGGTCCCCTGTGAACTTTTGGGGAATGTAAGACTTCAAGGTTGTTGTGGGCCTTATGAAAAAGTCTTGAACTGATTTTGGTAAATGAATATGTATATGTACATACATACCTATGTGCATTGTATGATGGCTGAAAGTGCCATGAAAGTTGGACCCATGGAGATTGAGTTGATTTTTGGGTGTTGCTTTATTTAATGCTTATGTGTTGTGGTTTTAATTTCTTGACTTCATGAATTGATATCATTTTGGTTTTAGACTTGTGCATGGCCATGCTGGTTGTTGGTCTTAGTTATCATGTTGTTTTGGTCTTTTTTATGATGTTGTTTTACTCGCAGTTTTTGTGAATGATTGTTGTTGTGAATTTCATGTCCTTTTGCAACAATTACCTTTGTTTTTCTTATTGCATTGGTTTTCAATCTTTAAATTTCGAATTGCATGCTTGGGAATCTTGGATTAAGAAGGTTGTAGTGGTAGAAAGGCCACAAAATCATGAGCATGGTAGTGCTTGATAAACATGAAGGAAAACATGCCAAGTAAAGTTCTAGGTAAATGGAAGCTATTGGGCAATGGGCATGAACATAATTGAAAGTAAAAATGAAAGCAATAACAATGTGAAAAGGTTACATAATGCATGCTTGACCACAACCATGGATTCATTTAAACCCTAGATTTATTTGGCACAAGCTAATGGTTGTTGTGGCTATGGTTAAGTAATGAAAAAGCCTAATGGGGTGGTCGAGTCCATGAGAATAATGGACAGAGATATGTGTAGTCAGAAAATGGCAAGAAGGGAGTTCTCTTAACCCTTGACTACACTTGCACATGTAGTGTTATATTGCATACATAATTATGATGATGGATATTGGTATATTGCATACATGATCATGTTGATTGATATATATGTATATACCTATGAAAATGCCATTGTGTCTGACAAGACTTTCAGAGGTCATTCAAATGAAAAGATGATCGCTAAAAATAAATGGTGATACGAATGGCACAAAGATTCCCATTGTGATGAGGAATTTGTTGGGTAGGAAGGAAATTCCGGTAATTTATAATTATGTGAACATAACTCTTACATTGTTCCCATGTCAAGGTTAAGAACATGGGAAAAACAAATGAGGCAGATGTTGAGAAATGACAACAAGAAATTCTAGTTTAATTTGTTCTTTAATTAAATTGTGAATTAAAATAGATTTCTTTTCTCATGGCAATTTGAAAATAATTAATTAAGTTTAATGAACTTAATTAATTTAGGAAATTCGAATTGGAAGTCTTTTAGAAGACATGTATATGTTCTCCCTAACTTATAGGAGTTAAGGATGAGTTATGAATGAGTTGTAATTAGTTAGTTGGGACACTAGTGACCCAATTAGTGCTACTCTAGTTAACTGAAGATTCCACCATCAAAAACTCACGCATGTCGATTCTAAGAAAGACCCAGTTGAGACTAGAGTGCAGGGACAATGTACTATTTGTTTTTTATTTTTATAAGTTGCACTAATAGTGCATGCATTCAAGAACTGATCCTTGAGGCATTGCGCTATTTTTAGAGGTTTTATTTCCCTTTAAATACAAGCTATCCTTCATAGGAATTACACATTGGAATAGAGACTTGGAGATCTTGTGAATTGGTTAAGCTTTGGCCTTGAGCTTACTTATGAGTTGGATATTGAATTTGCTGAGTGTTGGGATTGTTCTAGAGAGAACAAGCATTGTAATTTCATCTTGATTTTCCAGATTAATACAAAACAGATAGTGGGGTTTTGAGTTGTGGCTTTCCCCATATATTTATTGTATTATGTGCCTTTGATTATCTTCCTCTATTGATTATTGTTTGCTCAATGTTTATGAGCTTCCGCTGTAAAGAGTAGAAGTAGATTCTTGTCTCTTGTTTTAGTAGATTACATGAGCTTGTGAATCTACAGGATTTTATACATGGTATCCAAGCAAGATTGTTTTTTGGGCCGAGAGTTTGTAGAAAAGTTCTGAGAATTTCTGTGCAAAAATAAATAAAATTGAAATACTTTGGATTCCTTGGGAAAGATACCAAAGAAAAAATATATATAAATATATATAATATAGTTTAATAAATAAAATAAAAATCGACCGAATCAGAGTTCGGATGAGGGAGATATCGTTGATTTAAAAATAGCTCTCTAGAGGAGATTTTGAAGTTTTGAGTTTCTAGGTTACAGGTGAAAGTCAAATTTGCATACATACTTTAGGATCGACGAATGGAGTTCCATGGGTTGAGGCTTGAGTATGCCTTGGAAGGCAGCTCAAATTTTATAGCATGGATGGACATGATGGAGGTTGTAATAGAAGATAATGGCTTGAAGGAATTCATTGATCAAGAAGTCCCCATGCCAGCAACTGTGGATGCACAGAACTTGGCCGAATGGAAGAAGTGTGTGGTGAAGGCAAGGCAGATTGAGGGATTTTGAGACCACATTGTCTCCAATCTCCATGGCAAGGAAACTCCGCATGCTATGTGGAAAACATTGTCGGACTTGTATCAAAATAGCAATGATCAAAGGAAGTTGGCATTAAAGGATAAACTTCGTAAAATCAAGATGGAGAAAGGTGAGACGATTCCAAAGTACTTGACCAAGTTCACTCAATGTTGGGATGAACTTGGAAGTGTTGGAATCACAGTTGTTGAGGAGGATATGGTGAGCCTTGCTCTTCTTGGACTCCCAAAGAGTTGACATAGTTATTAGGACTCTGTCAATGGTCAGAAGAAGCTATCAGATTGGGAACGACTATGGTCGGATTTGATGCAGGGCGAGAATAGGAGGAACACCAAGGATGGCTCTTCATCAAATACTGATGATGAAGAGAACTGTGCCTTAGAGATTAAGGAAAGGAAGGGGAAAGGTAAAGTTTCTCGTTCCAAATCAGATTCTTATCATGGAGGTAAGAAAAAGGACATGACGAAAGTTAAATGCTTTCATTATCACAAGATGGGTCACTTTGCTACAAATTGTCCATTGAAGAAGTCCAAGGAGAATTCCTCAATGGAGCAATGGGTGAGGCTTTGGCCTCCCAATTCGAAATGGACTTTTCCCTCGTTGCATGCATGGTGTCTTCAATGATGGGAAGTGTTTGGTCCTTAGACATTGGAGTTTCTTTCCACATGACTGGTGACAAAGAGTTATTTAGTGAATTGGAGAAGAAAGATATCAAGATGCATATCGAGATGGGTGATGATGGTAAGCATAGTGTTACTGGTGTGGGCACTATTAATTTTTAGAGGGAACATGCAGCTCCACCCACCTTGAAGAATGTTATGCATGTACCCGGACTAACGAAGAATTTAGTATATGTTGCCATGCTTGAGGATAGAGGCTATGATGTGATCTTTTTGAAAGGAAAGGCGTTCCTGCAACACATAGCCACGGGTCAAGTAAAGAAGATAGGGATTCGAGTTTAGAATCTCTGTAAGATAGAGGTAGAGGATTGTGCTGCATTGAGTTCAAAAGCAGAAAAGATGTTGAGCCGAGATGTCGGCGAGTTGTGGCACAAGCTACTTGCAACATGGGGCTTTGAAGATATTACAACAAATCTCTATTGGTCTTCCCAAAGGTACGCTTGAGCAAGTTGATACATGCAAGGGTTGTACTTTGGGAAAATACACCAAGTCTTCTTTTGGAAATAGAGACAATCAAGCAGAGTCTATTCTGGAGAGAGTCCATTCAGATGTGTGTGGACCATTCTCGACAGTATCCACCACCAAACATAGGTATTATGTTATATTTGTAGATGACTATTCTTGTAAATGTTGGATATTTTTCATGCAGAGAAAGGATCAGACATTCACAAAGCTTTGTGAATTCAAAGCATTGGTCGAGAAAGATTTAAAGAAGGTTAAAGCTCTACAAAGTGATAATGGTGGAGAATATGTCTCGAATGAGTTTAAGAACTTATGTGCAGCGGAAGGGATTAAACGAGAGTTGACGAGAGGAATAATAAGAGCATAGTAGGGGCAACAAAAACGATGTTGCATGATCAGGGCCTACCACTACACTTGTGGGCTGAGGCATGTAACACAATAATTTATGTTTAGAACCGTAGTCCACATCAGATACTTGAGAGTAAAACACCAGAGGAAGCTTATTCCAGTAAGAGGCCAGATGTTGGTCAATTCAGGATTTTTGGGTCATCCGTTTATTGCCATGTGACCAAAGATGCACGGAAGAAGCTTGAGCCAACAACAAAGTTGGGGATGTACACTAATACTCCCCACAACTATCCGGTGTACATGCAAACCAGTCGGATGACAGTGGTTTGCAGGGATGTCAAGTTTGATGAGGAGTAGGCCATGAGAGTATCCCTTGAGAGGGAGCTTGAGCTACATGCAAAGGAGGAACTTTTAGTTCCTAAGGCTAAGGAGCCTCAGATTGATGTGGAGCAGCCACATGCAAAGGTTTCAGGAGTGGGGACATCCACTCAGGCAGAGTCTTCTACAGAGGCAATAAAGTGCACTAGAGAGGCTAACATATAGTTGGATGATGCATGGGAGAATGTGGGAGCACCCTCTTCTCACCACAGAAAGAGGAGGTCACTAGAGAGGTACACTAGATACATGACACTTATGGGTGCATGTGTTGCGACAAAGCCATCTTCCTTTTAGGAAGCAGTGCAACAACCAATTTGGGTTGATGCAATGGTGGAGAAGTATGACTACATAGTTCAAAACAGTGCTTGGGATGTGGTCCCAAGACTGGAGGACAAGTCAATTGTGAGCTCCCTTTGGCTTTACAAGGTAAAGCAAGTTGCAGATGGTAGTGGTGAGAAGCATAAGGCCATATTTGTGGCCCTTGGCTTTTCACGGGTAGAGGGGGTTGACTATGATGAGACCTTTGCTCCTGTTGCAAGGTACTCATTTATCAAATCTATTTTGGCATTATCTGCATAGATGGGTTGGAGTATCCATCAGATGGATGTGAAGACTGCCTTCCTCAATGGAATGATTGAGGAAGAGGTGCACATAGAGCAACCTGAAGGTTTTGAAACCTTGGACCGTGAGTCACATGTGTGCTGACTCAAGAGAGAATTGTATGGGCTGAAGCAAGCACCCTATGCTTGGTACACCAAGATAGATAGCTACTTCACTGGGTTGGGCTTCACGAAGAGTGAAGCGGATGCGAACTTGTATCACATAGTGGTGGAAGGTAAGTTGTTGATCATTGTACTTTATGTAGATAATCATAGGTGATGAGAAGCTCATCAAATATTCTAAGGAGGACCTTGCAAGAGAGTTTGAGATGAACGACATGGGCCTCATGCATTACTTTCTTGGCATGGAGGTATAGCAGGGAGATGGGGAGTTGTTTGTTTCTCAAGGCAAGTATGCCAATGAGATACTCAGGACATTCCGCATGGAGACTCCTCTAGTTGGTAACTAGAGGAAGGAGGATGCTACTTAGGGAGAAGTAGTGGAAGCTATTGTTTACAGGCAGCTTGGCGGTTGACTCGTGTATTTGGTGAACACACAAACAAATATGTGTTATGTAGTTAACAAACTTAGTCAAGCAATGGTTAGGCCTACCAAGTTATATTGGAAGGCAACAAAGCATGTATTGAGATACCTCAAAGGCACTACTCAGTTTGGATTGTGGTACATATCGACAGAGGGAGTGAAGCTTCAAGGCTTCACCGATGCAGATTGGGCGGGGAGTTCATCTGATAGGAAGAGCACATCAAGAGGGATCTTTAGTATTGGGTCAGCTGCAATTTCTTGGTACAACAGGAAATAGAGATTGATTGCACTCAGTTCGGCAGAGGCAGAGTACATGGCTACAAGTCAAGCAACATGTGAGGCTATCTGGATGAGGAAGATCCTGGTTGGTTTGTTTGGTCAACAGATGGATCCAACAGTGATTTATTGTGATAATCAGAGTTGTATCAAACTCTCCGAAAATCCATTTTTTCATGATCTGTCCAAGCATATAGATATTCAGTATCATCATCTCAGAGATTGTGTATTGAGGCGGATCATATTGTTAGATTACATTCCCACAGAGGAGCAAGATGTCGACATCTTGACAAAGGCATTGCCAAGATGTAAATTCGAGTTTCACAGAGACAGGATCGGTGTATTGGATAATTCCTTTCTTGTTGAGAGAGAGTGTTGAGAAATGGCAACAAGAAATTCCAGTTTAATTTGTCCTTGAATTAAACTGTGAATTAAAATAGAATTCTTTTCTCATAGCAATTTGAAAATAGTTAATTAAGTTTAATTAACTTAATTAATTTAGGAAATTCTAATTGGAAGTCTTTTAGAAGACATGTATATGTTCTCCCTAACTTATAGGAGTTAAGGATGAGTTATGAATGAGTTGTAATTAGTTAACTCAATTTATTGAGTTAAGTCCAGTTAAATTAGTTCCAATCAATTTCAAGAACTAAGGAACTACTTAGCTTAATATTCCACCATCAGAAACTCATGCATGTCGATTCTGAGAAAGACCCAATTGAGACTAGAGTGTAGGGACAATGTACAATTTGTTTTAGATTTTTCTAAGTTGCACTGATAGTGCATGCATTTAGGAATTGATCCTTGAGGGATTCTGCTATTTTTAGAGGTTTTATTTCCCTTTAAATACAAGCTATCCTTCATAGGAATTACACATTGGAATAAAGACTTTGAGAGCTTGTGAATTGGCTAAGATTTGGCCTTGAGCTTGCTTATGAGTTGGGGATTGAATTTGCTGAGTGTTGGGATTGTTCTAGAGAGAACAATCATTGTAATTTCATCTTGATTTTCCAGATTAATACAAAACAGATAGTGGGGTTTTGAGCTGTGGCTTTCTCCAGATATTTATTGTGTTATGTGCCTTTGATTCTCTTCCTCTATTTATTATTGTTTGCTCGATGTTTATGAGCTTCTGTTGTAAAGAGTAGAAGTAGATTCTTGTCTCTTGTTTTAGTAGATTACATGTAGCTTGTAAATCTACAGAATTTTCTACAACAGAATGGCCTAGTTCACATGCATAAAGACAAGGTGGTCTTTGGATTATTTGTGATATTGTGTAACGTGATACGTCATGTGTATATATGTATCTATTGTACATGTGTATGTGTTATGCATGGGAATAGGGTAAAGTGGTGTTGTGTTATACATGTGTTGTGTCATACCATGTGTATAAGTGTGTATTGTTCAATGTGTTCAGGATAGGAAGGCATGGGACTGTTTGGACCAATGTGTTGTGTATGTGTAAAGTGTTTATGTGTGAGTCGATGTGGGATTGTGTTTGAGCTAGGCAAATATGGGATTTCTGTGCCTGATTAGGTGGAAAGGAACCTATGAATGGTAACTAGTACAACTCCTATTGATAGGATACTACTTGGATGGTAGTGCCTGTATTCACAAGGTAGCAAATAGTGTGAAGTAAAAGAGAAGTCGAAGAGAAGAGAAGAGAAGAGAAGGAAATGGGCCAACCTGGTGTGTGTACGTGGTCAACTATATCCACCTTGGGGTGGAAGTCAAAGAGAAGTCGAAGAGGAGTGAAGAGGAGGCATTGGGTGCTTTCTAGATTAGAAACCAATCTAATGTGTGTACATGGTCAATGTGAAGAGAAAGCACTAGGTTCTTGTCAAATTGGCAACCAATCTGGTGTATGTATGTGGTTGAAGTGAAGAGAAGGCATTGGGTGCTTAATGTATTGGAAACCAATCAGGTGTGTGTACGTGGTCAAAGAGAAGAGAAGGCATTGGTGCTTGCTAGATTGGAAACCAATCCAGTGTGTGTATATGGTCAAAGTGAAGAGAAGGCACTGGGTGCTTGCCAAATTGGCAACCAATCCGGTGTGTGTATGTGGTCAAAGTGAAGAGGAGGCATTGAGTGCTTTCCAGATGGGCTATTGACTCAGTGTGTGTAAAGGAAGTAGTAAGGAGCAGATTAAGATAAGTATCAATATTTCATTGATTTATAAACCTTTAAACCATAAATCTAAATAAACTATTATGATTTATGATGGTTTGGGTTATGAGCTAACCTGGTTTGCTATAATAAGAAGTGAAGGAGAATCCCAACTCACCTCATGAATAGACTACTGATTATAATATAACCATCATAGATTTAGGCCCACTTGGGCACTAGGAAAAACAATCTAATAGTTAGGTTAGGGTTGGTGGAGTAGGCATGCCAATAATTGCCACCAATTACTTTACATTGAGAAATAGTGGTTGTCCTCTTAAGGTGCTTGAAATCCTTCATAATCCAATGGTCCAAAGCCAATGTTGAGCAAAAAATCATTAGAGGGGGTAAGGCTTAGGTTAAGGATACTGGTAGTTCCCGTTGAAGCTCCCACTTCTTAGTCGGGAATTTGAGTACACGACTATGACCTAGAAGTTGAGATTTGCTTGCCCTCGTTGGACGGAGGTAGCCGTAGTTTCCTTTATTGGGATTAAAGCACCCTATAGGAGGTGCTTCTGGGAAGTAACCATACCTTTTACCTTACCTTTCACTCAATGATCTGCTTGCAGACACCAGATCCTGGAAATAAGAAATTGTTTGGAAGGCTATCGAAACATAGAAATAGGATTTGCTTGAGGTGTAGTTAACATTTAGGCTAGGAGTAATTTTTTTCTTTTTATAGGATGAGTTTGCTTGAATTGGAGTAGAAGTAAATTATAGTTAGCTTACACTTTGCACCACTACATGTAGTGTTTACTTGCTCTCTGTTGTTCTTTTTCTTCATCCTTTTCCTCTAGCATTTAGCATTATCTTTGTATTAACATCATTATGCCCCTTAGGTGTTTATCGCAGAGATTCCATGATCTTCATCCTCAGTTTTTGTTAAGACATCCATTAACACCTGCTAGATGAGTTAGGGTCCCTCTCCCTAATCCACCTCCAGACTCTAGTAATTTTGATTAATCCAATTCTTTATTTGAGTCCAAGTACTCTCAACCCCTAGTTGCTACCATGTCTAGTGTCAACGTTGACGATGATACTAGTCCCAATGCGGGCACTAATAGCGGAGGAAATAATGGCAGAAATGTTAGTAATACTCAGGGTCTCCTCTTGGAGGTAACATTCGAACTTGTAAGGAATGATTGTTAATCAAACATTGATTCCCTATATGGCTGGTTTGAATCTCCCTAATTTGAACCAGTTCATTAATGATCCTCTTCACCATGATCCTAATTGGCCACCCATGCCAACCAAGCTCCTGTTTCACATCCCAAAGTTTGAAGGGAAAATTGGGGAGGATCCCATTGACCATATTCGATCTTTTCCTCAAATTCCATAATGAGGGATTTCATTCATCTATGCCTCTTTCAATGCACCCTCATTGGGTTTGTTGTGAAGTGGTATGTAAATGAACCTCATGCATCACACTAAGTGTTTGCAACTCTTACCAATGCATTTTTATCCTATTTTCAGTTACCCATTCATTACAATAACGACACCCACCTTTCGACAAACCTATGTGAATATTCTTTCTGATCATGTCTCAGAATGGCATAAAGGCATAGCTTGTGAAAAACTCTAGAATTTGAATATCAAGTTTTCCTCGATTGGTTCATGAGATTCCTCCTTGCACCAATTGCTAAAGATGTGGTATCCAACTTCCCTCAAACTGAAGAAGAAGTCATTTAGAAGGCTTTGTAATTTTATCTAATCTATGCCCAATCCAGTTACGTCTACACCATTTTATGTGACCTTCCTCGAGCTAGTGCTTCCTTTGCATCGGTGGTGTCTCATGCAATAGAGGGTATGATTGGATCAGTCTCTTCATGACATCCTTCCCTGTACCCACAAAGACCTATGGGATATGGACAACCTTAAGGGGGCTTAGTGCCACATTCAATTATCCTACCCTCGACCCTTTGCATGTTAACTCATACAAAGGCACAAGTATTTCTTATGCATTTCCCCATTCACATAAATTGAAGCCAGGGCTAGCTAGTACTCATTTTGGTTACTATAATGTGTTCACAAATCCATATTGTCCTTATGCACTGGCTAATGCTCTAGCCCTAATGGCACCAACACCTCAACGTCCCATGCCTCAGACCCCTTTGCTGTAACAACCATCACCTTCGCAAGGGTATGTGTACACTCAACAAAATGTTTCCTAACCCTAAGAATATGAATAAAGGGAAAGGTAACCAAAACCAACAATCTCACGAAAACACAGGCAACCAAGGTCGTGAACATAATGCAAACCAAGGTAATAAGTCTAACACTGCTAACTAGCACCAGGGTGCCTAGCCCAAGTAGAACAAGGCCCTTTGCACCAATAAGCCTTGTGCATTATGTGATACCTATGGTCAATACATTTGTGATTGTACCCTTCTCCCTCATATGAGTAAAGCATGGGAAGACCAAGAAGTTTCCTTTAGAGGGAAGCGAACTATGCCTTCAACAACATCTCCCTCAACACAACTGATAGTGCTATCGAATCCTTTCCCCAAACAAGGATATGTGGACACCCAAGATGGAAAAAATCCTTATATTCCACCCCATCATCAAATCAGGAATGGTCTTATCAAATCCTAATGAATAATTCCAAGGAAGTGAACCTTCAAACTCTCTCACACCAATATGGTTCACCTCTTGAGAAGCCATCCACAGAGGCACAATCGAAAGTATCCATAGACACTACTTCATCACCTAATGGTACCTTATAGATCCCTCCACTTAAGGTATATGTTCCTCCAAGGATTGCCAAAGGTCCATTACATCGAAATGCTTCAAACTCTCATGATGACAATACCTATAACATAGTAGATGATTTGGCACAATCTCTTGTTGCCATGTCAATGCTAGAAGTTCTCCAGACACCTTTAACAACGAAATTCTTTACTATCTTCTTAGGGAACTATGGACCCTTCACACAATCACATGATTTTCTTTGATGTTGACAAATCAGATCATCCTCACCTACCCCCATTTTTTGTCTTCTAGATACTAGTATCCATCAAGAATGTTGTTGTCCAATGGTGTATCATCAATGAACGCACATACACTTGTGTGATGTACACCCATGCCTAGAAGTAACTTGCTTCTCTTGAAATTTCACCATCAACTATCACCCTTCATCCATATGTTGGTCGCGCTTCGCAACTTGTCGATCTATACCAAAATTCCCCATCATTGATGCCAACAAGTAGGTCATACTTGATGTTGAGTTTATTGATGCCCCTTTGAATTATAACCTATTTCTTGGATGTAGTTTCATGTATGCCATGAAAGTGGTCGCTTCTTCCATTTATTGTACCTTGAGATTCCCTCATAACAATAATATTGTCACCATCGATTAGTTGACATATTACGATCCCCAATCTAAGACATCTCCTTAGAATGTCATTTCTTCAAGGCGAGAAATGATACAATGCCTTCCTTAACCAAGATTAGCCTGAGAGTATATCAATATTCCTCGTTGCTTGGGCCATATTATGGCCCACTGCCTGATCCTACTAAGCCTAGCTCTTCTAGTGTTTGCATGCTTCAAGGGTCATGAGTTTCTTAGCAACCCAGTACCGACTCTTCCCAACAGTCAGCTAAACAACAATCAATTGTCAAATACTCAACTAGTGCCTCAGGAGGTGTTCTTCCTATACACCATCCATTTAGCTATATACCTTTCTTGTTCCCACTGGCAAGAATAATCACCACACTTGTGATGGTTGTGTTGATTCTATCGAATTTTACCTTACGGATCCCAGTGTTGTACATTTATCCTCCTCCCAACACCTTTATTGATAAGCTCAAAACTTGTGTGGATTTAACGTTGATATAAACAATTCCTTTTGCCCCTACCATTGCTTCAGTTCTAGTGCAACCATAAAAAGGACCTACCCCAATTGTGAAAGAAACTGGTGAGGGGGGAAATCTAGAAAAAACGGGGAAAAGATAAGGAAACCAAAGTGGCAGCTACTCCATTTGAAACATCCTAGCCTCCTCCTCCATGCGCTTTGTTCGATCTCCATTCCATGCCACCAATAATTGCCCTACTCTCCCTCATCTAAAGGCACTTTGTACGATACACACAAACACAATTCACGTCACTGCCTTCATCTCCACTATTTTCATGATACCCTTGTTTTTCTTTGCAATATGGATGTTGCTAGTATTGAAGTGTCAAAACCTCTACCTATGACCCCTAACACCTCTTCTTTATGAGGGCATGAGGCTAGTCAAACTACTATCATAATTGAACCCCCTGATGTAGAAATGTCAGAGAAATTTGTTCCCATTCTTTACTTGTCATCATCAAAGGGATAAACATATTCAAAAGTCCATGGGAGTATTTGAGTGCACATCTTTAGATTCACATTCTAAAGTTGATGCGGTCTCAACATTAGTGGACCTTGAATCCACTAATCACTAGTCTTCCTTTGTAGGCATTGTGCATGTGAACCATGTCTCCCATGATGATGGTTGGTTCAAACACCCCTTACTTCGAACCCAAAAATTCAAACCAGATCCACCTTGTGGCCAATACATTTCCACTCAATGTTTGGTTAAGGGGCCATCAAATTTTTAAGGTCTAGAAGAAGCAATTCTACCTAGCCCTCATATTGCATATGGTAGTGTTGACTCTAGTACCATTATTCTTCCCCATTTTAAAGCCCTTAGAGAGTCCCATACCACTCCAAATTGTCCTGGGGATGATTCTCTTAATCATTTCTCCTTCTTACCTCAACAACCCAGTCTCTTAGACATTATTGTTGTTCAAACTCAATTTCGTCTAGGTGAGAATGGATTCATTATATCCCAAGCCACTCAATGGTATGGTAACATCCTCACATATTTTTGAACCCAAACATTCAGTCCATTTGGCTCACACATGTAGAACCAAGTGAGACCGGCATTCCACTATTGTCGTTCTCCTATTGTATGCATCCCCTCTTCCCATAAGAATATAACCAAATCATCAAAAAATGGTGATCATAAACATCATGCATAACCATAATATGTATAAGTGTTTGGAACCCATTATTCTAAATACATTCGACATGCCCATAGTATGCTACATCCAGATCTAATAGGGGGCATCATTTGCACCTTTGCATACATGACCAGTTCCCCCCATCAACATATGCTAGGGGGCAATATCTCATGCTTGGGGGCATGACAACCCCCCTAGCCACTTTATCACTTGGTTATTATATACTCTCATCCTAGACCCAAAACATTTAGGTAAGGTTGATTATCCTTTCATTTCTTGGATCGTTTGTCCTACTGCCGCTCCACCTGGTTCCAATGTTTAACTTGGTGGGTGGGAATGCTTCTAAACCTCCTCTATTAGTTCATTCCTATATTATTTCTTACTTGATTCTTCACTATGAGGCATTCTTCCAAGAAGCATTAAGGCATCTCGTTGTGGCATTAAGGTATTTTTCCTTGTGGTGTCAAGCCTCCTCTTCTTTAAATCGAATATCTTCATATTTGTCGCCCATACCCTGATACCACCTTGTCCTTTCACTTGTTGACTTATGTGTTGATTTTTGTCACGAGTAACCACTATTTACTCATGCATATAGGGTTTCCTTTGGGCCCATTCCCTGTGGAATCTCATGTATCAGTATCATCACCATGTTCATTGCATTTTCCTATCATTCAATGGATATCACCTTAGGGACCCCACACTTCGATAGGTTGATCAACCCATCCATCTCTTGCATTTCCCACCTATCGAGTGTTAGAGCCTATCTCACATGGGCACTCCAACACCATTACTCCTTTACATTTTGATGCCCATGTCATTCGATCCCCTTCACATTGGGAGTCTAGTTTGTTTTCATAAATGGAGTCAACATCATTTTCACTTCTCATTGTTATGATCACAACTCATTTCACTCCTAACCCCCCCAATTACCTCTTGGTTTACCCTGAGAAGGCCTTGTACTTGGTTGGATTAGTAGCAACTTCATTGAGTCACCCTTGTTCAGAGCATCAGAGGCGATTCATCCTTATATCCCATGGAGTCTATTCAGATCCCATTGAGTCTTGTTACAATATATTAGCCCATCCATGTGTCATACTCATCATGTATTGCTAAGATTTGACCTACAAATGTCCTAGTCTATCTTTGGAAATCCTTCGTATGAGTAATTGGCCATCCACTTTAGAATCGTATTAACCACTGCCAAGTAAGCATGTTATGCTCTGACAAAGGAATTCGTAAGCCCACCCGTCCTACTGCTTTCATCCCCCACCACAGTGTCAATCTCTCTATCAATCACATCACCATATTCCTCATTCCTTTATTGAGGACTCCTTATTACCTCAACTCTGGTAGGTCGTCCCTTATCGACATTAGCACATTTATTCCAGGAGAGTGACCTAGAGGGCGATGTACCTTAGATCCAATTTCTTCATTATGGGTTCCTTAGATGAAGAAAAGGGAATCATTATTGCCCTTTGACTTGGTTGTTTCTCGCATGCTCAACTCCAACTCATTATCCCATCATCGAGAATCATGCACTTGATGGTCTAGTGCTTTAGTAGATTGTCCCAACATTTATTGTGGGCGTGTGAGATGTTCCCAAACCTCGTGGATGGGTGACCCTTATGGTATCCCCCAACATGCTTGGCCATCAACAGTTCATGATCCACTCTCAGATGTAGTTCAGTAGATTTGACTGACTCAATTTTTGCTGATGGCAAAGCACATGACATGAGCCCCTCCTTCAACTGGCTCCTTCGGATCTTTATAACCCTTTCCTATACTGCAGGGCTTCTTTGGTTGTGATCTCCCCTTCTCATTAGCTTGGGGGTATTTGGTCCTATATACTTAGTTCAACAATATTCGTTGTATTAGACCTGACATTTGTATTCTAGGCACATGTATACGAGACTATTTATATCATTCTATCATTTACTGGCCCATTGATGCCAACACATCATGTATCATGTATTATTTTGCTCAGCCCCACATTGTTGGGTGCATTGTTATTCTATGTATTGAGTTATCTTAGTTGATATGGGTATGCCTCCCCCATCTCATTGAGATAATGTACACACTATAAAGAGGCCTCTCTTTGACAAGTAGGTTTCACCTCCTCCACATGTGGTTTTTCCCTTTGCTGCAATGGATCTCTCTCTCTCTCTCTCTCTCTCTCTCTCCATTGACTCCTCGTTCAATGTCTAGTGAAAGGAAACTACAATGTATTTCGATCATATGATGTGCTCCTAACATTCATACATTGGGGGGGCGGGGGATTTGTTATCACCTTGAAAGTGATCACCTAGCCATTTTCCACTAGGATGAACGAAATACACCATGTAGTATGGGTTTTACACATTAAAACCCACTTTCACCTTAGGAAATAATTTAGAGAATCACTTTTCCTAAATTATTGATGTTTAATTAATTTACCCACTTGAAAATAACGTAGAAATCCATTTGATTAATTTCATGTTATTTTCATATTTACCCATTTCGTGAAAACAATTAAAAATATGTTCCCCCATTTATAGGGATAATCAAATAAATCATTATTTATTTATTATTCCTTAATCGTTTCACTTTTTTCCCTTAAAATAATTATTTCTAGCCCACTTTCACTATATCACATATGAATAATTAGATAAATCATTACACTTTCCTCCCATGAAATAATTATTAAATAATTATTTAGTAATTTTTTTAAACTTATTTTGACTTTATCTCTTAGAAATATTTAACAAATCATTTTTATTTATTGATTATTTCGCCCACTTTTCTTAATTAACACAATTAATCATTATTTTTTGAGTTAGTTAAGTGAATAAAGATTATTGACCAATTTTCTAAAGTAATAAAACACTCATAATGGTTATATCATGATCTTGTTAACCAAATATTTTATGATTTTACTAGAATTAGTGTAATATATCATTTCTTTATAAAAAGAGAGGTTTTTCCTCATCACATACACATGATCAATATCATCATTGTCATTATGATCCTGCCACATTTGAGCTGTCCACCTTGAGTTCTAACATTTTCTTGCATTGCTCGTTTGCAAACAGAGGAGAGAGAAGCAACCACTTGCAACATAGGGACAGAAAAGAACCCTCCCATGGAGGACGACTTTACAAACCCACATTAGTAAATAATTCTCCACGCGTTATTTTTCATTAGTAAAATATAAACTTTGTCTTTTCATTAGTTCCCATTTCTGTAACATTTAGCATTTATTTTCAGATTCTGTGAGCTTTTTATAGGTTTTCCACCAACATTGTGTGCATATCTAAAAATAGTTGTTGAGTATTGCAGGGTTTTGGAGTTTATTTTACACTTTCCTTTGTTGTTAGGATGTTTTTCATCAACAATAAAAAAGATATTTTGGTACACTCATCCAGAATTTTACTCCTAACAATCAGTGCCAAGAAACCATGGCAGGCTCGACCATTGGTTATGGTCTAAGATCCTTTCTCGTCTTTTAATGTTTTGTCTAATATGTACAATCTTCAACAATTTTCTTAGCAAATGCAATGCCTTGTAGCTCCTTGGAAGTTTCCTAACCCTCCTCAGGTCTCGTATCCAATGCCTTAGCCCTAGTGGCCTCCTCCTCTAAACCAGTCACTTCCATGGCCTCAAGGATGTTGTGGAACCTCTTTTCGAAGTCAGTTTCTTGTGTAGTTACCAATGCAACAATAACAATTGTAGCTTCCTTCTAATGTACCAGTAAGTAGCCCTCCTTTATGACCTAGGTTACCTATACAACCTAACCCTAATCCAAAAAATAAGGTAATGCGACATGTTGAAGAGCCAATTTCCCCAATTACTATATCTCACATGCTTGGTGTAATGAAGTATGATTATGATAAGGGAGAATAGTAAACTGAAGAGTTTCCCCTTTCATCATAGAAAATGAAGAAGATAGTTCACCTAGGGAGGGAAATCCAAACCAAGGATCATTGGACAAATAACAAGCTTAACCCTCTGTAACAATCAATGATATTATTACTACTAAGACCACTATAACAACTGATGTTGCTGATATAACTAAAGCTCATGTAACAGTTGAATGTAACAATTATAGCTTCTATCAATACTGGGACTCTTTCAAATCCACCATATCTAGAAAGATTAAATCTAGCTAAGGCTAACCCTTAACCTCAGTCTGAGTTTATAAAAGAACTAAAGAATTCACATGTTCAAATTCCACAACTTCAAGCAATTAGAGATGTCCCAATTTACGTGAAAACAATAAGGGAGCTTTGTGTCAAGAAATCTAGTGGGAAACCTTGAGATCCACCCACTATGCATGTGGTAGGAAAAATTGTTGGGTTGTGTTATATTCTTTCCATGACTAACCTATGTAGTGAATCGGGGGGTTAGAGGGGGGCAGGTAGCCCCCCTCTATGGGATCCGGGGCAGCGCCCCGAGAAATTGTTTTTTGGACCCTATATTAGGTTGGGCGAACCTACCTATGGTTTTTGGTCCATGGTTTTGGACGCGATGGTTTTCGGTCCATGGTATTGGATGCTTCGGCATGTATAAATATGTATTGTAATATTAAAAGGAACATAATGAAAAATCAAGCTGGTAGTCCCGGTTTGGGATCCAGGGGAAAATATCTGTGCATATGTGTTTTATGTGTTATGCTATTGCATTGTTTATTTTCTTTGTTTTAGAATTCGTATGCAGGTAATTTCTGTACAGGGTTAAAACCTACATTTGGTATCAGAGTTGTTTTCTCTTCAAGGGGACGCCTTTGTTGCTGAGGGGTTTCACTCGAGCCTGTGGTAGATCCTGTTCAGTGGGAGATCTGCGAGATCGATTCTGGTGGTGAAAGAAGATGGCGAGCAACAGAAAGATAGAGATTGAGAAGTTCAATGGTCAGAGTTTTCAGTTGTGGAAACTCAAGATGGAGGATCTGTTGGTGGATAAAGATCAATGGATCGTGGTAGATCCAGGTACTAAACCAACGGGAGTGACCGATGAAGAATGGAAGAAGTTGGATCCGAAGGCAAATAGCACAATACGATTGTGTGTCTTAGATTCAGTATTGCTAAATGTATCAGGGGAAGCTGTGGCAAAGGCTCTGTGGGACAAGTTAGGGACTTTGTACTAATCTAAGTCTTTGGTGAATAAACTAGTCCTGCGGAAAAAGTTGTATAACCTGAGGATGAAAGATGGAGACTCGGTGACAGAGCATTTGAATGCGTTTAATACTGTGGTAAGTCAGTTATCGTCTATTGATATTAAAATTTTAAATGAAGATAAGTGCATCAGTTTGTTGTGTTCTCTACCAGATTCATGGGATAGTCTGGTTATTGCAATAGGTAGCAATGCAACTGCTTTGCAGTTTGATGAAATAGTCTCAGCCTTGCTGATGGAGGAGATGAGACGGAAAAATATGGACAACCAGAATGGTGATGCCTTGTCTGTACGAGGACGGTCCCAGAACAGAAACAAAAATAAGTCATCGAGTGGGAGATCTAAATCTAGAGGGAGATCTAAATCACCAGGAAAACCTATAAAGGTGGTGTGCTGGAAATGCGGAAAGGAAGGGCACTTCAGAAGGGAGTGTAAATCTAAAGCTCCTGATAAAGGAAAGGGATCTGATGATGCTCCTTCTCCAGAGGCGAAAACCACCTCAGATGAAGGTGGGGATGTGTACTTGGCTTCTTCAAGTACACATGTAGATCATGAGGCATGGTTGATTGACTCAGGTGCATCCTTTCACTTCACTCCCCATAGAGAGTGGTTCTGCGAGTATGAGAAATACGATGGTGGTGATGTCTTCTTAGGAGATGATAGGAAGGCTAGAATCATTGGTCGCGGAAAAGTAAAGTTGAAGTTGCAAGGTGGAAGGGTTAGAACCCTTCCGGGTGTTCTGCATATTCCTGCGTTGGCCAGAAATCTGATTTCTGTAAGCAAGTTGGATGATGCAGGTGTAAAGACAGTGTTCGAGAAGGATACCTGAAGATGGTTCGAGGAGCACTGGTATTGATGCGGGGAGTTCGGATTGGAACTCTGTACAAGCTAGGACATATTGAGGAAGGGTGCAATACTTCATGGTAAAGAAATGGAGAAGGTATGAGTAATAGC